>JAGVSQ010002195.1:0-25643 GCA_022683975.1 Rhyacophila evoluta | reverse complement strand
ATTTAAAATCAATTTCCATCAAGCACCATCAGTCGAAAATATTAATTAGATAGATAATATATTATTTTTGATTCTTCGATATATGAAAATGTTAAATTTATTTTTGGAATGTAAGGTGTTAATAATAAAAATACGATGTGTAGGTGTATGAATGTTTACCAGCCCGAGTTGAATTCAGTCGTTATATGAAAAAAAAAACGAACTTCGGACGCCGAGCGATTTTGCGTCTTACGGCTTCAGTGACTTACAATGGAAAAGGTAATGTAACACAGAGACCAACCGATATTGATCGAATTCCGTCGCAGTGAGCGAGACAGAACCACTGCAGAGAGACCAACTTACGAACCTTAACATGCGCGCGAAAGAGACAGACGGACGCAATTTATTATGTTATACTATATTCGCAAAAAACTTCACACTAAAAAAATACTGGAGTAGTTTTGATTGTTTATTATTTATGTGTGTATATTCAAGATTTATTTAATATGTATGCGTTTAATGGATGTAAAAATGTGTGACGTTGTTTTCTGAGTGTTGGTCGGTAGTGTAATGTAGGCGTCTGCTACGCGGTCGTACAAGGGCGCTACGATCGGCGTAGAGGCTGGCTTGCAGCGACGCCTCGTCTACACACGGCGGCTGGTCGAACGCTGTGCGTCGCGTCTCGCAAATTACTCTCGCGCTCATCTCTTTCTTCATCTCGCAGATGAGTCTCTTCAACGCTGTAATAGTGGCCGTGTATAATTGATAATCAAAGGTGCGAGGGATCGTGCGGGAAAGGGTGGTTTACCCTGTTCAGAGGTGTCTGGGGACAGAAGGTATCCGCGCCCTCCGAGGCGCCCATAGTGCCATGTAGAACCGTGCGAAGGATGCTGGACAAGCCCAAAGTGGTACGTTGATTTTTTTATACACACACCCTCAAAAGAACCATCAAAATATAATTTTTCTCACAATTACCAATCACACATAACCCACACCCATTATTGTCACTACAAATTTATCAAAAAAAAAATATGCATAACAACAGTAAAAAACAATTAATTACTTTTATTTAGGCTGCGCTAATTACTCAAACACACCCTTGAATTGCGTACGATAAAATATAATGTCGTTCAATAAGTATTTATTTATATATAATATCATGTATTAAATTTGCTCCGCTAAAAATTAGAAGGATACGTGCTATTATTAGATAGGAGATGTGTCAGATGACATCATAAAAAAGAAATAGGTCAAGAGTTTTCCTAGTAACTGGAATCTACCTTTAATAAAAAGCAATTTTCATGAATAGTGTACGCATCAATTTGTATGTATTAGGTAGAATTTGTTTTATATTTAGAATTACGCACGTTAAAAGCGGAATTTATTTTTAGCGAGCTTAAAGCTTTGTAAACGAAGTCTTTTTAAAGTTTAATTATTATAACTTACTCGCCGATCAAGCGCTTTGATATAATTTATTTTTTCTTCATAACTAACTAGTGATTTAAACGTATATAATATTAATATTTTCGACTGATGGTGCTTGATGGAAATTGATCTTAAATTCTGAATTATTAAATAATTCAGAATGTATATAATATTATTATTTGAGATCATCCTGCTAAAAATAATGCAGAATTATATATTTATAGTGAAATTTTCAGACATAATTGTATTATAACACTCGTATATTATATTCCATAAAAGTGTCTCGATAATTACAGTAATATTGTATCGCTGTGCAGACATTATCTTTTTTTTCTTACCCAGTGTTTTATTTATCACTGGCAATTGTCCAAAAGCTTTCTTTGTACTTTCAGTAGAAATGGGGTTAGTCGCTTAAATGGCAAAAACATGACATTTTTAACGAAGTTTCATAAATTACACCCGAAAGTCTTACGTCATTTAGGTGTTTATTTTTTACAAATTAAATTTTTCACTTGCCGACAAAATTTGTATATATTTGATAGTGCTGTAAAATTTTATCGATAAATGTTAACTTTACGCAATTAATAAATGTAGAAATCGATTTGATTTATTGTAATTTTGTTCAATTAAAAATATATGATTATTTTCACATCGTAAGTACGAATTTTCTAGTATTATAAATGTAACAATAGTTAATATTTAATTATTCGATTGACCAAAACCAAATTATTTAGAATTCAGTCGTTTTAATAATGTATTTACTGTATTTTATCAGAATTTAAATAAATAGCGTTCAAAATGTTTGGCGTATGTGTCCTATAAGATAATATATTATAATCATTTTGATTTTGAAAAAGAGTTCCGAAACAATAGGTAATATAGCAATGATCATACTAAATTACAATAAAGCTTATAATATCAAATAACTAAAACATTTTCGTTCAGTTTTCATATTATCATTATAATTGTAATTTAAACTAATAAACTGAATGATAAAAAATAAAACATAAATGAACGATTAATTGCTGGTATTTTTGAATTATTAGATTAAATAGAGAACTTCGACTCATGCTCTGTTCACTCGTTGATAGATAAAAGATGGATAGACCAGAACAAGAGAAGAAGAATAATTCCAGGCATTTAGAAAGAATCGTTTGTAAATATTATAAATAAATTATATAAACTTATTATGTGACATAAAATGTATTATAACCATGTTATTTTAAATATAAGCAATGAGAAAATATGATAATATGACGTTAATTATTATGTTATACTTGAATTTAGAATACTATAATATATTTGTCTCCCCGGTAGCGTAGTTGATAGCGTACACGGCTAGCAATTCGGAGAGTGTAGGTTCGATTTTCCATCTGTCGGATTTTTAAAAATCCAAAAAAATTCAGTACTGGATGCTCATTGGGTTGAGAATTTGTATAATAAACACTTCTCGTGAAAAATAATCTGTCAAGATGTCTTCAGATTGCCGAAATCCATATACTTGTTTTTCGGAGTAGATATCTTCACAGTGTCACAGATCCATATTTTTTTTCAATTCGGGAGCAATCATGGTGTAAAAAAATATCAAATTATACATGTATTATTTAAATGCGATTTATGATTATTTTTTCCAGGTGTTATGATATTATGAAGATTCCAATAAGTCTTTCGTTTTTATTTTAAAACTCATTAAACACATAAATATAATTTTAGTTTTATCATCACGTAAAAATTGGGTATCCTTGTGAGTAGAACACCCAAAATAATCTAATGATATTGAGTTTTTTCATTATATAAAGCGAAGCGGAATCAATTTCGTCTGGAATACCTCCTCAATATCGCCACCCTAGACACCTACGTCAGACACTCTCCCCCAGGATCAACAGGGCGGTAGGGTGCGTCGAAGGGCGTCAAAACAGGACCGAGGCTATGTTTGCTCGCTCGTTCTAATGCCGAGGGCAGTTCCAATGCGTAGTAAACACACATTATTAAAATTGTTATTTTCATTATGCATCATCAATAATATAACAGCCACAAAATACTGCCCGCATTTGATAACCGCCGGAATAATTAAAACATAGTAATATTGAAATCGGTTTTATCCGAAACGGAAATAAATTTTGGGTAAAGTAAACTAATTTTAAATTAACCTATTTATTTGTTTAACGAATAAACTTATTAATTATCTTAAAATTAAGCGGGACCAACTTGACATACAAGCACTAAGCGTTGAAAGTATTTTATTATTATTATTCACATTACGAACTGACTTTTAAACAAATAAAACTGTTCGTAAATAGAATTTAGTCGTTTTAACAGTTCAATACGTCGTTGAATAATATCAAATATATTAAGATTCCGCGGGTGTTTTAAGGATTCTTTAAAAACTTCTAATATTATATTAAATAGCTAGATAAATCCACACGTAAAAAATGCTCTGACATAATATATAATCATAATAAGTCCAAAAGTCTATGACCAAAATCTTGTATTTTATATCATCTGCAAACAATCCAGAAGTGCGAATTTCTAGTGAAAAAATAAAATTATAAAACATAATCTTTAAAAGCGTTATGAAAGAAAATACTTTGAATAATCATATTATTATATTTATAGAAACTGCCTAAAATTAAATTTTAATTAGAATATTTTAAAATATTAATTAAAGTTTTATAAAATTTCTTTCAAAACCAGTAAAATTTTTTTTCTGATTATTGTTAAACTACTATTATATTAATTTCCTTATTCGATGAAAAATAATCTGGTCAAATATTTGCCTAAATTTATAACATAATAATTCTGAATCAATTATGCATCATCAGTTGGCAACATTTATACTATTTGTTTTCTACAAAAAGTATCGTATTCTCAAGGATATATAGTATTTTCAACTAACACATTCTGTGATATAATATATAATAATTAAATATACCATTTATTCATATTTATATATTATATATTTATACATATCAGATAATAATTTTACTCGTAATAAAAATAAAATACAAAGATTAATATTTTTAAATACTCAATAATAAAGAGTGTTATAACTATCTAAATTTAGATTGAAGATTTTATCTATTAATACATAATTGTGATAGTTAAGCTCTAGTAAAATAATTCTTAGTAGAAAAATATACATAAATTCTATGATGTAACGCATATTGATAAAACCGTCAATTCTTTGCCTAAAAAATTAAAACAATTTTCAGGAAATTATCCAATTAAATTTTGTGGTTTTACATTATAAACAATAAAAAGATTTCAGCAAAGTTCATTGATCGTTTTGAAAATGGGTTGACGTATCATATAAGATGCAACATATATTATAGATCTCCGAAGTGTGAAAAACTAATTCAACGAGTTGTTTTCTGAATGAATTAGTTATCAGCTAACTGTTCAACATATCGGACATCAAATTTGGCATTTTTTATGTAACTACGGGCTATGAACCTTTAAATTTCGGTATCAAACCGTACGCAATTACCAATCCAGCTACCAAGACGACTATTATGTTATACCAATTATTTCTTGTAATTGATCATTTCCAGCATTTAAGATACTGCTGATACAATAAACAATAAAGCACATAACTATAATATTAATATTGTAAGCAAGAATGCCAACATTCCGTTTAGTATTGAATTATGTACGTAATGAAATATTCCTAATGAAATATTTGGAACATTGGAAATACTTTATTCTCTTTCAAACTGTTGGAGAACTAACTTATAAATGATTGAACCAATAGGGATACCAATGTATACCCTTAACGAAACTGCTGTCAGTATTTTTATATTACATCTGAGTCGAATGAATATACACAAAATAAGTATATATGAGATTTTTTTTATAAACAACATAAGGTCCGTTTCACACAGCCGTTCAATATTTTTATATTTTATATACACGTTTGGTTTTTGTTTATGATTATTACTTTTTATATATATTTATCCACGTATTTTACGTAACCTGCGTTTATATTTAGATAAACATAGATATTTAGTTTATTTAATCTAATAAAATGTCTATGATTATTTATATTTACAACGCGTGATATAAATTCTATAAAATATATGATATATCAGCCGGTTATTGTTTTTAAAAGGTACAGGTCTCATACTGATTACACTAAGCGACTTTTACTGTGTATGTAACTATTTAATTAACTGATTAATAATCTGATAAGATTAAGCATATTCATAGATTTGCTTAATTATTTTTTTTATTTATGGTTTGTAAATTAAGGGGGATATCAGGGAGATTCAAAAGCTCAATATTTCGTTTCAAAATTTCTCGGAATTAAGTGACAAAGGCGTTTTGTACACAGGAAGAATTTTTCTTTTATATGGAATCTTTTTGTGATGTGAACCTGGTCTATGGTCTATATCCACAGTCATTTCTATCACAAGCGTTTCCCATTCCATCGGCGATAGATATTATATATATATCTCTTTTAATATCATATTTATGTTAGTTAACCTTAAAGTACTAATTATGAAGACAGCTTATTAAAGTGAATTCCCTTGATTTGATGTATTTTCCGTTCTTGAAACATAGCTCGTTCAGTAAAGTCATCATACTGTTATATGTGAGGGACAAAATAGATACTTAACCTAAAAACACAAACGAATTTTTTACGGGTAATCATACTTATAAGGTTACTTTATTTAATTGACAATTTAAAAAACGGTTGGTCAATAGACAATCTCTTGTAGTTGAAAATGCAAATCACGTATTTGTCGTGAAATCATAATTTAACATATTATACGATTAAAGTAACGAACCATATCGTTTGTGTAATGAATATTTCATAATATTAGTTACAAAAAAGTAACTACTGTACAAACCTGTGTAGGTTTTTTTTTTAAAAAACTCTGCATAATGATGACAAGAAGGAATATTAAACGATTTGTATATGGGATTAAACGACCAGCAATACAAAACCTTTTTCATTGAAAATATGTCATTTAGTTAAGGAGGTCGACAAAAATAATCACAATAATTAATAAAGGCTACATAAATCATTTTTTTGAGACGCAGAAAGAGAAAAGCTCAAATATTACAGCCTGATTAATTTTTGTAATACAACGTGATACGATAGTCAAACTCATCAAACTTCTCGAACATTTGTTAAATTAAAAAATCATTCGGTGCCATCGCAGGCTCTTTCAACATTCAGCAAAAAAATGTGAGCCTTAACAATAATCTACGTACTTTTGCCCATTAAATCCCTTCACGTTATTATACCTCTTCGTGTAATTAACGTGATATGTCTTTCACGTTGATATAAGTATCATAAAAGTAGCTCTGTAAAATAATAGTCTTCATTTAATAAAAAAATAAATTACAGCTTTTCTAATGCTCGTAAATCTTATTATGGTCGAATTTACGTATAAAAGACTTTTATTTTTCACTGTAGGACAGTTAAAACAAACTAGAGAATGGTCTTTTATAGAAATACTATCACATTAGCTGATCTTCCTATCGAATTATTTCTCTGATTTCAAAGGTTCTTGTCATTAAGCCGACATATGGAGATATTATACATCAAAATGATGCAATTGGGATTTCACAGTTTATCAAAATATTGATTCATTAACATCAAATTATTTATCTAAATAAATCATGTTTCTGGGAATTAAAAAATAAAACACTAGTTAGATGTAATTATTTCACAGTAGTAAAACTTTTACTGGTTATAGTTTATTTTTACACCGAACAAATATTTTCGAAATGTAATATGATAGTTGTAAAAAGATAAAAAAAAATTAGATTCATAACAAAAGTTTAGAACTTTTGCATTATTGATTTAAATAATATAAATCGACAGTACTTTAAGAATTAACAAAGTATCGCTGATGTAGAATATGCTCCTAAAAATTTGAATAATCGCAGAAAATGATTTATAATAGTTGCGTGCTATGTGACTCGTATGCCAAAGATGAAGAATCACTACTCTAAATCCCTTTTTATGATGGTCATTAAGTGCGGAAAAACAGGAGGCAATCATTTTCGTTGTTTTATTTTGTATTGCGACATTTTTGGGACGCTTACGATCAACTGCTGAACGTAGTTTTAAGGTCCGTCGTTTATGGTTTTTACGACTCAAAATTATGCCATAGATCTCTTTTACGGTCGATCATAATTACATTGTGGTTGATTGTTTTATTTCTGTTCAAAAAATTGTAGGCATAACATTCCTTTAATTTATATACTGCTTACGAATGTAATAAAAACTGCAAAATCCACACATTAAAAAAAACAATATATTTGCATGCACAAAATTACGAAAAAAAAGATATCCTATAATAGGCTCAAATTTTCAATGTGTTACCATTTATTCTCCGTAAATTATATTTCTACGCGTTTTTAGTTAGAGTCTCTTTCCATAATTTAACATCAACGCTTACTAATGACAGTTAAAAAATGTCATCTCATTTTGGGCCAACGTTTATATTCAAACGACCTGCCCTAACGACTTGTTTTCCACGAGACTTGCTTTCTTGGCTGGAGAAAATTTTCCGCGTCATACTGGAAGCAAGAAAAATACCAAAAATTACAAATACAGCTTTTATTTTTTACGAATATTTAAAAGCAAAAAATCTTTTAATATTTTCACATACAATATTTTTTCATTGTATATTTATGCGACTCCTAAGACATAACCAAATAAATTATGTTTGCATTTTTAATATTTATTGGTAATAAATCATAATGTAAATTATTTCTGTACAGTTATATGGTTTGAATAGAATTTATAAGTTATATCAAAGACGAAAACAAATTATTTTTGAGGTCGACGAGCTTGTTTATTTGTCGGCAACCTTGCATATAAATATGCTTGCAAATATGATTCGTATTTTGATTTGTCAACTTATGTTATTGTGAAATATCCTTAATGTAAAATAACGGTTCACAGTATACAATTTCAGCAACGTTCTCTTTTGTACCAGCTTTCTAGTGAGAAATTTTCTTACTGTATTGTTATTCTTAAACCTGAAATATATTTGTTTTTTTTTGTTGAAAAGCATTTGAATAAATTATACGTAAGCCTATGAAGGAGACAAATAAAGTATGGAAGCATCTATAAGTTATTTAAGAATATTAATAAATAAAGTAAAAACGGATAGCAGCTGTTTTCAAATCTTACGTGATACATTTTTAAATTATTACGAATTCTTTTGTAAGGTACTATTATTTACTATTTTAATGTAAGTACACTGACTGATTCTTACTAGATTTTTAATGAGAATTTTGTGTTTTTTTTTATGTTTTTAAGTAGTAATCACTAATTTCAAGCAATTTAAAAATTGAATTTAGCTTCAATTCGATCCTTTGATTACTTAAATCCTATTTATCAGCTCCTGGATTCATCAAATATGATGTCACTGTTAAAGAAAGTATAATACAATATTTTAATGAGTTGTATAGTATTGTAAATGTATCATCAAAATAGCTTATATTCTTGGTATGTATTTCTCTGTTATTCACAGCATTTATGATCTATCAAACAAAAAAGCTGTTATATTTATTAAATGAAAGTATTAATTAAATTATGCAAAAATAAAATCAAAATAACAATAATGAAAATATAAACTGAATAGAATGAATATGATTCCAAAAAGAAAGCTTCACTGTGATTAATTATCTATAGCACATACATATTTAACAACAAAGTTTTATTTGAGTCCAATAATACCTATGTAGTGTTATAGTTATGAAGGTATAAATTTTTATTATTGTACATATCTCACGAGACATATTTTATTAAAACATCATTATAGTTCACAAACAAAAGGGCAGACAGACTAGCAGCCACAGCATCTTTCTGTTTTAATTAAAATAATAATAATTATAAATTATAAAATGATTATTCGTGTTGAGATGGTTGTATTCATTAAACTGAGCTTTGTTCAGTAAACTTTTGTTTAGTGTTATTCGCGTGCAAAGATTCGTTAATAATTACGCAAATTTAATTTATAAGTTCTAATTTATTAAAGTAAGTGTCGAATTGTTGTAATAATTATTGTTAAAATCTTTATTTTTACGGGAGTGAATATTGTCTATTACCTGATGATACGTATGTATCATTTCACGGCTATGAATGTAATCTTTTAAAAAATGTCAGAAAATATCTTTTAGATAAATTCAGATTCATCATCTGAACATAAATTCCAGACACGTTCAAATTTGTTAACCCTCATTCAAAACAGAGCTTACTACACACTGAATTAGATTCGGTATATTTATAATATAAAACAGAAACTACACGTGTGTGATTTTTAGTCAAAAAAACTCCTCCTAAATGTAGAACAGTGAGTGGTGTAATGACATTTTAAATCTTAATTGCCATTTCTACATCAACTGTTTTACTTTAATCTTTTTAAATCATCACTGATGGTCAGAGCAAGCTCCATGGTTTCTGGCGCTCTGATCAATTTCGGCGCTCCTTTTAAGTATAATTATAAAACTAATTTAAATATATAAAAAAATGAGTTTACTACCTGAAAACGTATCGAACAGTAATGCCAATTAAAATTATAAACTCCGTGTGAATTTACACTGAAGATTTGGTTACCGAGCATATTTTAGTGCCGTTAAAATTGACGGTTTTTATAAATAAATGAACTTGAACTTTTTATGTTAATAACGAGAATTTGAAAAAAAATTCTATTTATTATTTTCACTTTTTTTGACGACTCTTGACAACGCACGGGGAACTGTCCTAGTTGCTGGTACCTTGAGCTGGATCAAATTCGAAATGTTGTGTAAAGCTTATTATTAAAATAAATATGTATTATCGAAATGGGATAAATATAAGATGACTCTATAAAACCACACAATAAAGCTAGTATTTTATAATTAATTCAAAAGATAGTTTGGGCATCATTTAATATGGATAATTACATATTATTTGAAAAAAACTTTATCGATCAAAATCGTTCAATAGAATTCAAGACCATTAAAAATTATTAATAACTTGATCGAAATATTATGAATCTTATACAATAATTATATGAATTATCGTAGTTAATAATTTATGAATCTTTTATATCTCACATGAAATTAGTTGAATATATATTTAGGAATAATTGAATCGTGGAATCAATGAATTATTAATTATATTATTATGTCTACAATTTTCAATTGCTAACCATAGATTTATCACGGTCTAAATATCTTATTCAGTTGTCATTACGTTGCCAAGGCTATTAATAAATACTCTTTAATATCTGTTTTCATAAAATATGGTGACCAACTAAATAAGAAAACAAAAGGCATTTGCTTCGATCTTTAATATGATATAGGTAACTCAGTTTAATTATTTAAATCAACGTTTTTTTAATTTCTGCCTTAACATAATATTCTATTTTTTATTATGATGTTTAATTTATTCCCTGAGTCGTATTGGGCTGTAAAATTAAACAGAAAATGTCTGTTAAAAGTCTATTTGTTTTCATGAGTGTATTAGTTTAGTATTATCATACTTATTAATTAATATCCTTCTTCTCATCTCTATATACCAATATTTTATTAAATTTTTCAATAATTATTAAATGAAAATTAACCATTTAAATATAAATGAAATGTATAAATTATTTTTAAACTTTTTACAGGTAAACCTAAATATTAGTGCGTGTTTGTGAACTCATCAATCATTCATTATATAACAGTTTTGTTAAATTCTCATTTTAATTTATGTTGGACGTGCCTAATTGAGATTCATTTTGAATTGTAATGTAAAAACTTATCAATCAAATTATGTATATTAAAAAAAAACACCCATTAAATTCAACAATACAAGATTTGTATTGTTAAGTATAATAAATAATGTATGTGAAATAAAAGTACAAGAAATTTTTACAACAGAACTTCGGTGTACGTCTTTAATCCATTCCACATCCTTACTTGACTTAAACCAAGCAGGGCGTATACGGAGGTGCCATTATATAAATAATATCAATATGACCATTCCAAAGCATACGTATACCGATGCACAACTATATATAATGAATAAGATCAGTTTTTATAAATGATTTTCTTTAAAATGAATTCAGATTTATCTATAAATACAAGACAAAAATAATATTTGGAATGAGACTATTATCGGGTATCGCAAAAAATAGATACAATAATTAAAAGGTAGACATTGAGGCATTGATCTACGCATAGTATAAAAACGCTATGATAATCAAAAAGATATTAGATATGTCACGTGAAAAAAACTTATTGTAAAAAAATATTCGCTAAAAAAAGCTTTCAGGTGTGCTATCTATTCTAGACACCGCACAATATTTATATTAGCAACCAGATGAAACAATATAATGTTATTTTTATAATATTACATTTTGTAATATTATAGAAGTTAAGTAATTTATAACTGTTTCTAAAAATATGCAGATGAAGTCTGAAAGCACTGAAAAAAGGAGTTGGTAGACGCAAATGAAAGCCTAGAAGGGAGGATTGAACTTTGAAATAATTGTGAGCTTAAAAGTGAGTTTATTTTATTATTGTCATATTTATAATACAGCAGTTGGTTCATTACTTGTGTGATATTAGGCTGTAAATCTAAAAAATCCAACAAGAATGATTATGGAGGCTCGAATGCCTTGATTTCATTACAAAAACGCATCACTAGTAATTTTTCGTGATGAAATTACTGTGATTATTGAATTTCGTCGACTTATGGGTAAATTGTAAACAAGTCATTAACACGCCATGCGACAAAAGTTTATTTTTGATAACATGCGATGGAAATGCGCAATGTCCTTTGTAACTAGTTCAAAAAATAGATTTATTAATGTTCATGTTAAAAGTCACTTCATATTAAAAATAAAAGTTATTTTATAGTATGAAGATAACTAACTGTATGTGTAATAAAACAGATACGGCTTTTATATTATTAATTTTACTGTCCGCATTGTTTCGCACTGAATTTCACATGCAGAATCACACAAAAACACTGCAAAAATGTCGGATTTCCATTTTAAAGCATATCGCTCTGTAACATGTTCTAACAACAATCTTTTGGTCGTTGATATAATAAGATTTGTAAAAATTCTTCATTTATATTTTTCTAACATAATATTGTATTTACAGTAACAATAAAAGATTATAAAAAAATACTCAATACTTGAAAATCAATTTACACATAGAATATCATACCTAATCTTAAGATAGAGCACATTCATTAAGAATTATTGTTTTTGAGAATCCATTGTTAGTTAATTTCTCAACCTATTGGGCATTCAGTTTAACAGCTGTGATATTCGAGCCCGATCATAATGCCTGGAAATATCGAGAAAATTCTGGTTTAAAAAATGTATAAATGTTTTAGTTCTGATTAAAACAATATCACCATGTAGAATTTCGTCTATTTAATGACTTTGGGTCAAATTCAAAATACTAACTAGACACAGCCTTGTGTAAAGCGGGTATTTTATTTATCCAATATGGTATTAATTTTAATAACTAATATAAGAAACACCAATTGCAGCTTAAATTCTTTTGACTGAACTTGTCTTAAATTATGTATATTGTAATCATCGACAATAAACTATTTTGAGCAGCTGAGGGTTACGTCGTTTTTTATTTCTACAGTCGATATAATTTGAAGTTCACTGCAATGATTCCATTTTAGAAATAATTTGATGTCTTATAGTAAGTATTATTTACTAGTGTTAGTTTATCAAAGTTGATTTCAAAGTCAAATATATTAATCATTGTAGAAAACTTTTATATTCATACATATGGCGTTTATCCTTATTAGGTTAAAAATATATAGGTATTTCTGTCAATACTGTAGAAATTCTAGCTAATGAGATTCCATACAAATGCACGACTGTCGCACAAACACTGCTTTCTATGATATAATATGCCACATAACAAGTAATGAGATCAATTATTGACAAATCAGTCAAGTGAAATTCTAAATTATTGGATTTGTACATGGGTATTAAAACCGTTATTTTGTCGGCGTCAATATTCATTAGAACAAATTGACAGTTTTGTGATGAAATTGTCTCGTTAAATAACGTAATGAAACTGACAATAATCACCAAATATACATTATCAAATTATTAATGACAGAATCCATTATGCCAATTAATATGAATTGATTTTTTTTTAATTAATGGATTTTTAAAATACGCCTAGTTCAAAATATTTATTTTTGCTATTAGCACTGAATATTGATGGATAATACTTGATATAATTATGTTTAAAAACTTCTTTTTAATTTATGATTTTATCATCTTAAAATATCCACTCGTTTTTTAAATTTTTTAAATGCAAAATGTTCGTTTTCTACAATATGTCGAAATATGAAACTACTGGTAATATTGTATTCTCGAGCTTTCTCTAAGAAAAAAAATACTTAAATACTTACTATATATTTGAAATAAAAACTGAATATTTACAAATATCACGTATTTACGGTAGAGATTAAGTCACTTCAAGAGTTCGTATATCATAAATAAAATTTTGTTGCTTGGTGAGTTGTTTATCCTTATGCCAATATAAACCACTATTAATAGAGAAACTATTAATAGTGGTTGATATTGGCATAATTTTCGGTGTGCCTTCTCGTTGTCTTTAAAATCGTGGTGCATTTGTTCACCTAATTCAAAATGTCACCCATAGTAGTACATCGTTAGAATTATACGAGTATTCCATATATCTGTATACATCACGAATATATTATATTGATGCATTAGAGAATATCGAATTATTTCACCAATGTTATACATCTATAATAAACATAAAAATGTGCTGTGTTCCTTTTACACCAAAACAACAATGCGCTGTATAAAGTTTGCTATTGAATGGCGACATCTTTCTCTTTGTTTGGCTACAAAATATCTCGCGTGTAAGAAAATATCCTCGGTAGAGAACAAGGGCGCAAAAGTCAAGGTGATCACTCCCGAGGTCATCGCTAATACCTTCGATGGAAAATAATATAATCCGGACGCCATTACGGTCGCCATGCGAACAATAACAACAAGCTTATGCAAAAAAAAAAAAAATCCGCCATTCCCTATATTTTTTCACGAGGGAAATGTATTTTATATCATTACACAATTTTTCATTCGGGAAAATGAGGCTGAGTATAATATAATAGGCGATTTTTTTATTAATGTTATTTATGCTGACCTTGAAAACATTAACAGTAATAGAACATTTAATATCGTTATTTTTTTTTGATGTCGTTTATCTTAATTTGAAATTCGAACGTTTAAGTAACAGACAATTATTTGTATTGTAAAACAACTTTGTAATTTTGAGGCTACATGCAATAGATACATTACTAGGTAAATATTTTGTATATTTATATATAAATGATATTGAAAATTCACGATCATGAAAATATTTATATAAAACATCAAATATAATGATATTATAGGCTGTTATCATTATCCAGGCTTAGATTAAGTGTATCTATGTTTTGCAAATACAATTCGGCAAAAAATTATAACGGGGATATCAAAAAATAAAAAAATAATGAAACATTATGAATAACATAACATGGCAATATATACTTTTGAAAAAGTCATTAATTTACATTTAATTACTTCAGCACATAACTTTGAATAGGTATAATGTATTTTATATTACACATACTGCTTTAAATAAAATACGTGTATAATTTTGGCAGTGCATTTAAAAAAAGAAAGTAAATAAATGTTGAAGAATAGCCACAATGTATTTAAAAAAAGATAGTAATAAAACAATTAAGCTTCCATATTCAAATTTAAAATATGAATTGAATCTGGTAAATGTCAAATATCAAAATATTCTATGACAAATGAAGGTTAAGCGGTTAAACAACGTCCATTGCTATTGCATTATGAATTTCCCGTATATTGCATTAGTATGAGAAATAAGCTAGTCGAAGATTCGTTTCAAATATAATTTGAAAAATTGAATATTCAACATATGAAAACGACTTCTTTATAACAATTATAAATATTAAGATGTATTTCTTAGAATGTTTCCATACAAACTGAAGAAATTTTTAGAATGATAACTGTAAAGATACATTTTTAGAATGATAATTTACGAATACGTGAATAAAAATATGTTGGATGGCATAAAGTGCAAATTTGGTGAGTCCGTTTATGAAAATTTTATAAAAGAATGTAAAAACTGATTATTTTGCAATTAGTCTTTGGGATTATTTTTATATATATTAAAAAAAACGGTTTATTCATAAATCTGCTTGCGGACGATATACTTTTGACACATCTGAATACAACATAGCATAGTTATAATATATTTTGCAGTGTAGCTCTCAGATCCGAATGAATTTGTTAAATTTTCTTGTCACGTTTTTTCGGTATATTTAAATAACTTTTAATTGTACAATCAAAACAGGACATGCATGTTATTTTCAGTTAAAAGTGAACTTATAATTTTTTCGCTTTAAACCATCCATGTAACAAAAAGACGTTCTATAATATCAATGCTGTAAATAATAAACTAAATTGGTATGGCACAATAAAGTTACGTTTTTCTTAATTCAGTCAAATTTATCTTACCATATCACGCATGAGAAACTACAACAATTAAGTAAATTATTATCCCTTTCGATTTCTTATGAAACAAAATAGATTGCAAATAAAATAAGAGGGTAGATGAATATTTTCCTTAACGATTTTCCTTAAATTTGAATTTCCTCTGAGATCTGTTGAAAACGATTTTTTGATTAGCTTCTTTAGGGTGATTGACTATGTCACGATGTAATAAAAAACATATGTTATACTAAAAATAGGAATCTTGTTTTCTCACGGATCTTACTGGAATAATAACGGGGTTGCCAGATAGGGAAGAATTATTATTTTGTAAGGGTAGATTTACGACCCGTATTTCTGTGCAGGTGGGTTCAAAATTGGCTGATTACTTGTTACTTATCTGGATTTTATTGACAAAGATATTTATATGGGGTTATTTACCGAATATAACCTGTATTTATAGGATATTTATGTAATTAAAGGATACTATGAAATATCAAAGAGTAAATACTACAATAAGTGTACATACTAACCTTGATGTAATGAACTAATGCAAGCGAGGATGTGTATTTTTAAGCCAAAAGTCTTTCATAAAAATTGGTTTTTGAATATTTTTTCATTAAGTAAATAAATGACGTGTGCAGGGCAGTGAAGTTTCAATGAAGTAGTTATGTTTGGTTTGAACTTTTCAAGTCTTGTTTGTTTTTATAATCAACTATTTAAGACTACGAAAATGTTAGTTATATTAATAGAAATTCAGTTGAATACGTGTTAGTAGATCGTCAAGATGCGACATTATTTGTGATATTGTTTCTTTTTCCTCGCTATCTTCATTTTCATCCTTATATCCCATGACTATAATTTCATCTGCTATTATACTTTCAATCATGATGTCATATCTAAAGTCACCTTCATCTATTGCAAGATATTTTTACAAATATATGTCTTGTCATACCTGTTGTTAAAGTGGAGCATATAGATCTTAAAAGCTTGAGGGTGAAGACTCCAGTTCATAGTTCTAACAGAGACTTTTTTTCGTTTTCAGCTCCAAATAGAGAATGAGAAAAGTGGCGGAGGGCTGGGATCGCTGGCGGGGTCCCGGCTGAGCGTGGACCTGGCGTCCGTCTGCGCCCCTGCCTCCGCCTCCGCCCCTGCCCCGCCACCTCCTAGACGGATGAACGCCAACGCCAACGCCAACTCCAACGCCAACAACAATAACAATAATAACAACATATTGTTATGCGAAGGGGAGAGGGTACCACCTCCCATCATCCCGAGAACCACACTGCCGAGCGATGGCAAGAATTCTGCAGCGCAGGAGCAGAATAGGAACAATACCGAATCATCACCAGCGAGAGTGCCTTTGACTCCATCAGGTAAGAATTCAAAAAAATATTTTGAAAAATCATCATATAATAATTCAAACCAAAGATAGTTACGCACCAGATGTAGCCAACCTAAATCGCATTGGCGTTCTAAAAAATTTCAAGGGCCGCACATAGATACGAATAGTTGGAAATTTGGCTTTGAACGAAATTAAAATTTATAATTTTTTGTAAGATGGAAAATGGTTGATTTGAATTTTGGACGTAGACGTATACAGAATTGTCTCCCCGATAGCGTAGTTGGTCGCAATCTGGGGAATGCGGGTGCGATTCCCATTTGTCGGATTTAAAAAAAATCTGAAAATGCAGGATTGGATGCTCATTGGGTTGAGTTGTTGTCTGACAAACAATACTTGTGAAAAATAATCTGTCCAAACGTCTTCACATTGCGGAGATTCATATACTCCTCTTACGGATTGGATATCTTCACACTGTTGATCCATATGAGTCACATTAGGAGCAAAAATGGCAAAAAAAAAATATACAGAAAGTATTCAATCAATCTGAAGCAAAAACGATACTACAACTATCGTATATATGGAAAAAAATATGTATTAAGCCAACAAAAATGTTTGTATGGCAATAAAGACACAATGGCTTCGTTTATTCCTAAAGATGCTTCGAAAGTTTGGTTGAAAAGTTATTGTATGGCTTTATGTACTCATTTTACGTTTAAAGATTATGACCGCTGGCCACACAAAAAGACGCCACGGGTTAGGGCCACACAAAAAAACACCATAAAATATAAATACCTGAAATATAAATTTATAGAACATATTGAAATTAATAAATAAACGTTGAAAGATTGAACTGATTTAAAATAAAAGAAAATAGATATAAGGGTTCATTATTTCCAAGAAAGTTTTACTTCGTAAAGAGATTTTCCTGTCGAGATTTGATTGATGGAGTAATACGTTATGATAATATTATGGTGATTGAGAACGCTTTTGCATATCGATCCTTGATACTACTACTCTGTTTTCTATTACACACTGAATTACATTATATTTACATAATACAAGTAATTAATTTTGATTCAATTAATTATTTAATAATAAACTACCGTACTAGTTTAATATAAAATTAATAATAATAAAAAAATAATATTTAGATGGTTTACCTCAAAGCTCTATCGATTTGGTTTATAGAATCTACTACTTGCTTTATGTGGCGTAATGCAGGATGCCAATTACATCTTCTGGGAGTGTCCTGATATGTTAGTTGAAAGAGAAAAGCTTCTTAAGTCGGTTCAACCATTTGTCGGACCGGTCGGCCATTGCTATTTGGTTTCTAGGAAGAATTATTTTCTAGCTTTTAAAAAATGCAAAATCTTACGGCGAACGAGAAGGTCTTTTTTCAATGATTCTTAATATTAACAGGGTATAATTAGTTAGAATAGGAATCATGCACACTCTAGTGCACACCAACCAATATCCCGGGAAGGTGCTTCTTTTATTTGAGGAGTACTTCACTTTCGTTATGGCAAAGTATACGCACGGATAACGGGTGTGAGTAAGTGGAGGGTGTTGAAAAGGAAAGAAAGCTAATTATAATAATTATTCTAGCAGAATTTGCATAATTTGAATTTGAAATATAAATTTGTCACTGGATACTCGAGAGCCTGCACCGTAGTATTCACGGCAGTAAGGCGAGAGTTAAAGGAGTTTTGAATAAAGACTGCTTCTGTAAGCCGTAGTGATGACTCTTGAGTTAAAAACTAATGTTATTTTGAGTATGATAAAGTATCCCAGCTACAAATATCTCGTTGAAATATTACTTCAAGTCATAAACAATTTATCAATCTTAAACAAGGAAAAATCGTGTGAAAGAAGTCATAATAAAATACGAAATAGTGGCGGTATTATGAAGTTAATTAATTGGCAGTATTAACAATATAATTTTGCTTACAAATTTTGTATTTTAATTAATTTCATGAATTAGTTTCAACGCAAATTGATTCATTATCTTTATTACTTAAACGTGATGAATATTGATTTATAACGTTTTAAGGTGAACTTCGTCTCTGCGGTTGACGTTCGCAAATTATTTTGTTCAGTAAAATATAACTTGGCGTGCAAAACAGGTAATAGATTATGGTTTCAGATAGTGTAATAATGCTAAGAAATCATGAAATGAAATTGATTGTAATGCGAATTAATGTATAAAGTTGGTCAATATTGTACAACAGATATATTTTCATGTTAACGATTTCATATTTGTATTTATTTATCAATAAATTAAAACAAGCTGTCATATATTTTCACAGTTATACATCCATATCAACAAATACAAAATATATAATTGTAGTTAACGTTTTTGTGCGAGTATTATCGTATTATTTACCTTCGAAGTATATGGATATTACGTGCTTTCTTCTTCTTTGATATCCGCTCCCTAGGTGGAGCATATTATTTAATTTAACTGTAATGATTAAACCAGTTATAGTTTGTTTATAATACAGCAAAAACTCTATGTTGACATTAATTTTTATCTCTAACACATGTGTTTCAAAATAACAATTGTTTTTCTAATTACATTAAAATCAAACTGACATTTGACAAGTCAAGGTTAAATAGTTAAACGGTTGACATTTAGGCATTTAACTATTGGAATAGAAATAAATAAAAAGTAAAAACAAAATCAATTCGAATAATTTAAAAATAGAACACAATTTTAAAATGACAGCATTCAAATTCACAATAGTATAAATAAAATATGAAAAAATCTGATGCTTGAGTCGGATTGCTTTTCATACAATAATATTATATTCTAAATGTCTTTTGACAAATTTATACTATTCTATTTTCAAAATTTGTCACAATTTATAATGTGCTTAGTAAATTAAAGTTTCCGAATTGATAGTGTGACGATGACACATGTTTAGAATTTATTCAAATCACAGATGATACTTAAATAAAATTGGTGAATAAACATTTTTTATAAGAAAGTGTAGCTTGTAGGTCGAATATGAATGTTTATGTTACTATTATAATGGCAGCAATTATTAAACGCATAGAGTTAGATATTATAGCCAATAAACATAACGCCTTAAAATGCCAAGCATTAAGGTGAACGATAAAGAATATTAGACACGGTAAATCGTCGCAACGCAGGCGAATTGGAAAATAATGAGTTTAAATTTGTAGCGATATCACGCAGTCTTCTATTATTATCGCCATTACTAATTTAGTAAACATTACTTCCAGACAGTAACGTGGTGTTTATATAGTTAAATTGCATAGTACTATATACATGCCTGTAAAGATTTCTAATTCTAATTTAATTCCTACTACTCACTACTCATGCGTGTCGTTTGCGAAGAGCCATGTGTGTCATTTATATGAATTATGTCCATAATATAATAATATATATAATATACTTTTGAAATTAGACACTTGGGACTGGCTCGACGGCATAGCGAATAAGTATGCATGCTATGAATCGAGTTATGGGCTCGAGTTTTGTCGCTGTATAAAAATGTCTTCTCGAAAGTGTAAAGGTTAGCGTGTGCGCCACGCAATCCGGATAATGCAATTCTCAGATCTGAAAATGCAGAACTGGATGTCCACTGGGTTGAGCAATAGTCCAACAATCAATTCTTATCAAAATAATTCGTCAAGATTTATCTTGACATTGCGGAAAACCATATTCTCTTTTTTAATAGATACACATATAGATTGTTTTTGATGTTTAATGAACGATCAGCTGCCAACTGTTCATATTTTTTAAAAATATTTATGTAGTTCGATTAGATTTACCCTTCATGCGAAGCATACATTGGGTGTCATTTATATATGAAGGTCATTGGTTCTGTTTATAAAATAAAATCATCCGTGTGATAGACAAACATGATCTAAAATTATTCTTCTCGCTCTTTTTCCATTTAAAATCGACAGTACATAAGTATCAATATTGATGTTTATATCATTGTTATTTTAAAATATTGGCATTCTATTTGTTTTGATATTAAAAACAATACGTGGTGAGATATTGTTAGTGCTTTTGTTTTTATTTAAAAATAGAACGTTGCATACAATGTTTTGACATTTCTGGACCAAGAATCCAGTACGATCCTGCGCGTAGATGTCATAAAATTTTGCAAACATTGCCCATAAAAAAGCGGTTCTATTTAGATTTTAGTGAAAGTCGTCATCGATGACACTGTATATATTTTTTGCTGCGAAGTCGTAATACTAACGGACACTACAAAGGTTCTTTTGTACTTTACACTGATTTCAAACTCTTAACGGTGTCACTTTTCAAATGCAAAAAGTCACTAATACCATACCTAGTACAGACAATACACACGTACGAATAATTAGCTCCGAGCTGTCTTGCCAGAATGATAAAAACAAATGCATAGAAAGTCACTTTGGAGCATTTCGCACACGGTGACTACAATATATTAGTTATATTTAAAAATATATGTTATTTAAATTGATATATAATAGTGATAATAAATACATATTATGTGCTACTATTATTATTTTGTATTATGCATATAATATCATCGTTTTTATTCACCTGGAAAAGTTTCAAATTTAGTTTCTTTTAAGTCAAAATGTGCTTTTGTGAATGAGATGGATGCTATTTGAAGAAAAAAATTAGAAGTGTCAACACCATGCACGGATATAGTAAAATAAGTAATTATATAATAATAATAGACATTTCGGTAATCACGTCTGATCATGAAGCAGATGAATTTACACAGTATGAAAATGTCCGCTCCGGCAGTGGAGTATATGGATCTCTGCAATGAGAAGACGTGCATTGACAAATTGTTTTTCACGAGAATTGGTTTTCAGATAATTGCTTAACTCAATGAGTATCCAGTTCTGCATTATCTAGTATTTAAAATTTCAGCAGATGTGGGAATATAATCCGTATTGTGATGTGAGACGCAGAAACTAACATCTTGGATACCGGTGAGAAAATATAGAAGTACCAATAGAAAACTCGCAACGAAAGTCAGAAATCTCTGTTCCAATACCAAACACATAACTTTGGAAACCCAAAGTAAAAATCATCGGGGATTCAAATTGACGGAAATTAAATTAACGCATCTTTATTTCTATCATTGTGAACACCCTGTAGCAAAACAGGTCTTCGAAATAACGATCGGACGGTTATTCAAGATAGTAAAATCATTTTTTGCAGCAATTGTATATAATAGACACAAGTTTTACATAATAATAGGCCTGTTTGCTCAATTATTCGGTTGTTTATTTTAAATGAAAATTTCTACAGATTTTCCTCTCGTTATACAAATTTGATTTTGGTATTTAACAGCGTGAAAAAAACGTCTAGTGCTTAGAAATATATTAAAGATATACAAGTGCTTATTGGAATTATCCACCAGACGACAACGTGACATAACGACTAACAGAAATGCGATTAATATAATAAAAAAATGATGATTAAGGTATGTTTTATTACTTCGAAGCTTTAACGAGGCTAATGCAGTATAGCTATTTTCTCGATATCAGATGAAAAAATCTTAACAATATTATCCCTTGGAAAAGGAAATCTGATTGGTCAGCGAAATTATACAGGAAGCTCGTCTTTATCACCCGGAAACGTTGTTCGCTCTGAGACTTGTAATAGACGATGAAGTCAATTAGGATAGGATGTACAAACGCAATATGTCTGCAGTACAGTGGATTTTTCTCTTAACAAGATTAGTTCTACAGCTGATAAATACATATAACAATGATAATAAGAATAATTATGATCTATTATTCTATATTATAAAACAGAAGATAAATGTAGGTGTTTGTGTGTCACAAAAATAACCTCAAAAGAGAATATGTTTATAAATTTGAATAAAGAATGAGTTTGAATCTATCCCAGATAAAGCCGGGCTATATTAGATATGCATAAATCAGAAGCTGCAATAAATGCCACGGCGGTAGAGCGACAGCAGCAGAGCGTCAGCAACAGAGATGTAAAATAGCTATAAATAGGTCTCGGTCAAGTGTTGATAATATTTTTATATGTTTTTAACATAATTATCAACCTTTAGGCATGTCGATTATGTGAATCACCACCTATAACATACAGTACATAGCCAAATTCTGCGTTGCGTTTTGATCATTAATCACTAAATCTTTTGATTGAAAAAATATGTAATCGTCTGGTGTCGACCGGTTCACAGGCATGTGTGGGCTTATTCACTAGGCACGACTTGATGAATAATAAATTGAGTGATTGGATGGCAGCCGATACTCGTAAAAACACACTGCCTAAATACATTTGTACATTGTGGAGATATATTTATACCGGGTTGCGAAAAGAAATGTTTAAATAATTCTATAAATCATAAGTTGACCCATAGATATTTTGCTAAATATATTCGTTCAAATGATACATTTAAAAAAAAAAAAAACAAATTAAAGCTTTCATATCGTATTAAAAAAATAATTAGTACAAATTCTTACAATATTATATTTTCATCATTGATATATTAATTTTGATTGAGTATTACACAATTGTAAATTCAAAAATAATAAAAAAAACTTTTTATTGATGTATATATTTTAATGATCTTCTATTGAATTTAATCGGTTTTAATTAATTCATTAATGATGATATTTGATGTTCAAAAATTGTACGTAGAAGATTAATGGTGTAAGATTTATTGCAAAATATATGATGAAAAATATCCCGAGATTTTTTTGTAAATTATTATTAACATTATAATAATTGTTTATGGTAAATCTAGATCTATTAGTTAGCATATGCGTGTGAAGTTTTCGTATTAATTTATTGTGAAATGGAATACATTTGAGTAAATAACAGTACAAATAATTTTATATGATTAAGTTGGTATTGTTTGTGTTCTATTTTATGTAACAGACAATTTTATTAAAATCGTAAGACAATATCGATGTTAAGCTGTCAATGGCGGATATTAGATATTGAATTTCATTTAAAATATGATATTTTCCGTAATATAAGAATTAGGAAGGCAAACGTCTTGACACTTTCTAACAGCCAGATGAAACGACGATAATGTCAATTATTATAAATGCCTTTTGTATAAAAATGTGAACGGAAATATCACTTTAATGACATCTAAAAAATCTGAAGGAGTGCGTTTGTTACTCACGGAATGTGTTATATGAATCTTCAATTATGTAACAGTAATTTTCAAGAAAATGTTTGGAAAATTTTCAATATTTGACTTTAATGTTTTTTTTTAAATTCTGTATTTTGCAATGATACTATTAAATAAGAATACGTCGAACAGATTAAGGTTATTTCACACGTTTATTGTTATTTTTAATTTCTCCGAACGAGTACATTGTTGTCTTGTATGCAATACCGCGTTAGCGTCAAGTTTAATGATACGTATATATTGATACCATTCTATTATAAACCTGTATATACAAGCTTGTATATTCATAGAATGCCGGATATCTGTTTACATTAACATTTTTATAGGCAATTTGAATTATTTATATGATACATTACATTAAAAAATACAAAAAATATTACTTTTTTTTTGTTATTACGCAATTTATATAATATCCATATGATCCTTTAACTCATTTGGTATTCAGTCTTCCATTTTCAGTTTTTTTGTGAATCTACCGAATTTGCACTCGCGAATTTCTATTAAACCATTAAGGTGGCCTTGTTCTTCAAATATTAATCGGACTTAATAATTGATTTAATACATACAAACATATTACATTAAATTTACCATCTTTGTAAGTCTCACAATATAAAAGGGCTCTGAATTTCCTACAAATTACTTACTCCTCTAGCTTTCCAATACGTACTTCTCTGCCGGTCGCCAAGGTATCGATGGAGCCCCCGGCCAAATATTGGCTCCCCATCGATCTAAAACCATCTATCTGTTATACATTAAAAATGGTTATAAAAATTCTAAATGTAAACATACCTTGATTGTATTAGTATGTTGCGTGCGATCTCATCAGTCTACCGCTCTTAAAAAATATGCCGACTGTATTATTTGTTGCTGTGACTGTCAATAACGGTAAAGAGTGAAAAAAAGTTGTCTTGTTCAATGAACACGATAAATGTCTAACTTAAATAGAATACACAACACAAAGAGCTTCAATAATGTCAATAGAGGAAGTCCGAGTATTTTTTCTTATATTAATTTAAAATTCTGCTGAAGTTTAAAAATATTTTTTGTTCTATTTTAAAATTATTTCGAATGATTTTGTTTTTCATTTTAATGTATCACTGAAACAATATTGTCAAACTATATATGACAATGCTGGATTTTTGATTATTTGGCATTCAATTTTTAGATATTAAATAATTAATATTTTCGACTGATGGTGCTTGATGGAAATAGATTTTAAATTCT
>JAGVSQ010002194.1:0-25644 GCA_022683975.1 Rhyacophila evoluta | reverse complement strand
CATACTACCAATAAATCCTATTGTAACTTACTATTTATAGTATTAAATTAGTAAAATCACTAGTGAAAATAATAATAGGAGACAACACAATTATCCCTAATCTATTGGAAGGGTTTTTAAGGAAGAGTTTTACAGAAGTTAGAGTGCACTTGAGTATTGATTGGACACAATATGCAAAAAAAAAATGAATAACATTCACGAAAAAGACACTGTTGAGATATGAAACGATCTTGCCACTACACCAAGAGATGACTGATGAAATGAAGATATCAGATAGTGATAGATATTTGAAGGTATTAGACAGTGGATAAGACCAGCAAAGCATTTATTATCTGTAGTCAATTATGATGCTAATACGTCGAAAGTACTTGTTTTAACTTAATTAGAGCTACATAAGTGTTGTGGAATGGGAGATTACTGATGATTGCTTGTATTGGTGGTAAATTTTAATAAATTGAATCACTGCTTTCGGAAGTTGGCAACAAATTAAATTGAGAAATACAAATATTGTTAGAACGATAATTTGGTAAGTAAAAAAAGATTATTAAGTAGCTGAGATGTTAAATATGTGATTAAATTGTCATACTAGACGGGAAGATGAAGAAAGTTGTTATTTAGGATACCAGGTTGTATTTAAAAAGAGGATGTTTCGCAGGTAGTTCGAGCATGTAGTAAATATAAGTTGACTACTAGTTATATTTTTAATACAATCTTTATTACTGTCGACTTTTTAGTATACAATAACAAATTGATTTTTTTTATTAATATTTTAGAACAAGTTTTGAAATCTTCGTTTCGATCTCTCGCACTATAAACATAAAGAGTACGTCCCAATCTTGGGCGCTTGCTTACCAGTAAATGCAAGTTTATAATGTTGCATTTTCGGTTCTGCAAAAACGTGTTTGGGTTTCTTATTTACATTTTTTCCTGTCGGCAAATAAAATAAATATATATCGTTCTTAATGCGTGTTGTAAATATTTGATCTCGATTTCTTCCGTGCAAATAATGACAGTCATTGAGTACGTTTCTACATCAAATTGAAGCGACATTAGAGTAATGAAGCTGTACATATATATATATCATACATACATAGAGTCTATTTGGGTCTCATCAAATTATAAGGAATTATAATCCAGTTTTTGAAAACATTTGAGCAAAAGGAATAAAGAGTGTATGTCTATTCACTGTTGTCACTTTTTGACTAAATTTATGACATCAAACTATGCTTGTAATCGGTTGTGTTTTCCATTCATACCTATATCTAATAAGATCTGTTTATCTAAAAAATAGGGCCAACAAAATGGACAACTTATAAAGAACAAGCTGTCAAATGTTTTGATCTATTCCTTTAGATTTTTGAGTTTCTGCTTAGTCATGTTGGTACCTAAGTTGGTAAATAAGCCAGTTTTAGAATACAAGTCATAATTTTTAATTTAGTAGCTACGCACATATAATATTTTTTAAGCACGCGACTAGATCTCTGACACATTAAACAATTAGCGTAATGAACAATTTTCGTTAGGTTTTTCGAATTGTTAAGTTCACAAAATACTATAAAATAGTTACCAAAACTATTTTTATAGAACATTATTTTCCTCGTATATTATTATGTCGTTTATTGCTCGATGTGCTAAATATATTTATTGTTTTTTTAAGTGATTGTTTGTTTCTCATCAACTATACACAATATAAATATCCAATTATTTTACAAAATATATATTGACAAGCCTAAGATTGATAATTACGCAGTTTTTGATTTGTGATGTACATAAAAAGAATCATGATAAAGTACTTCATGATACAATTCAAAATTACCAATAACATGGGCACTTCTAGCATTGGGCCACAAGTATTAAATATAGCATATTTTTTTTATTTATGCAAGATACTGATTGCGAATGAATATAAATTAATAAAATTTCACAACACAATTGTAATTTACCTCTTGTGAACATATTTGGTAAATTAAAGAACAGATGCACCGTCAACAACTTATTTCTTAACAAAAAGGTTTGTTGCAAAACACATTGTCCAATATGTTTAATGTTTTCTTGCCTTATAAGCACATTTGGTAAACAATAACACGTTGATATCCGTATTCGTAAATACCACCTACAGTTTCGATGTATTACCCAATACAATAAACATTAAGCAAGGTTTTCGTGTAAATCTCAATGTGTTTTTTTTTGTCAATTTGTAAAATGAATTGATTTGTTGCAGAATTGTCCAAGATGCTAACTGCAGCTTAAAACCCTGCCTGATTATTTAATAACTAGTAGATTTTCAATTGAGTTATTAAATAAAATAGTAGTAGCTAGAAATAATTGTGCATTGAAGTTAAGATTCTAATTATATTGTATGCGAAAATATACAAAATTTTGCAAATTTCCATATGGATCATTATTCGGGATCTGAATTGACTCCTGCTTGGCTGTTTGACAGCATATTTTTTGATCTCTCTTTAGTAAGGATTCACGTAGAAGTTTACGAACTTCAAATAGTTTAATGAATTAAATATTCTTTAGATCTATGTATTTAACTTCATTGGTTGTTACGCAATTGCTAAGAATTTATCCATTATTTTAATTGTGGTTGTTGGTTGTATATTATTTTTATTTATATTAAAGCTGTCTTCTGAAAGTTTACATTACGGTCCAACATTAAATGTACGTTGGAAGCCCCTGAATTCCGATAAGGAAAATAATGAATATTTGTCAATATTTAATTGTGGAATTGTCAAATATTAACGTATTTATTATTTATAAATTAAAATACTTGCTGAGTTTTTATAATGTAATAAAAACATCGTGCGTTTCCAAAATATTAACATTACCTTGTAAAATATATAGCTTTACGTCAGATATAAATATGTGCTAATTCATTCGAATATTATTGTTGTAATGGATATAAAGTGAAGTGTATTGTGGAAGAGTAAATGATTTAGTAAGATTACGCAAATGATACTCACGTTGCGTTCATTGAATTAAAATGGGAATTATCAATGATCGACATAAAAATAAAATGCAGACATTTTCAGAATGTATTTTTTTATATTTAAAACATTCAAACTTGCGCAGTGGTGTACCGTTAATTGCGTTTATAGAAGCAAACCTTTTAAATTGGCTTAAACGTAAAGATTCAAATCAATGGTCCTTACGTAGCAGAGAGTCACGGACAAGCAGTGGCGTTCCTATAGCATAACATAAAACTATATTCATACTCACATAATGTGAATGAAGTTATTATTTATTTACATATATTTATTAATTAATAAAGGCCGTTATTATGAATTTTTATTATTTAAAATAAAGTAATCTTTACACTTTATTATATTTGCAAAGTATTTTTGACAAAAAACTTTCTTATAAAACCAAAGATAATTAATATTTTCGACTGATGGTGCTTGATGGAAATTGATTTTAAATTCTAAATTATTTAAAACCAAAGATTGCTGTAATTTAATTCAAAATTAACTCTCGTCAAGCATTAGCTATCGGGTATATTAGGAATGTATTTTTAATATTCTTATTTGTAATAATATTAACATAAAGAACTTCGTGAAAAACAATGTGGTAAATATCATACTAAAACTGCCGATCAAAACAAAAATTTCGTAAATTTTGAAAACTGATTCTTATCAAACCTTCGTTTATTGCCATTTTTCTCTGAATGGAGTAATTTATATAAAAAAATACATGCATAAATATATTATATATACATATCGATGGCTTGAAGTACAAGATTACAAAATCTTGTTGCGTCATGCTAGATGCATATTCCGCATTAATTTTAAAACTCAAAGTTATTTGAATATATCAAAAACATTTTGACAAATCCACTGGGCTCTTACACTGGAAAATATATATAATATGACATCTATATGCTTCCGTTTTAGAGCGGATATAGTAATGGTTCTTTGATACAGCAAATACTTGCTTACGATATTCTCCTTTGAATTTTGGGATAGTGTAATAATTTCTCGTTATAGTGTAATAAGTTTCTCATCAACAACATGTATCATAAATATATTTATTGAGGATCTTAAAACGGATAGTTATCCAGTTTTTTGTATCATATTAAAAGAAAGAACATTTGTACTTTCTGACACCAGTCAAAATATCTGATACAGACACTTAAAATAATGGGCCACGAATACATTTTTATGTATCCGCGTCACTGGATCACTTGTTATCATTCCTCAGATCTAAAACGGTCGTAAATTACTTGATTCATCTGAAAAGTGCTCTCGTTGGCGAAATCGTGAACATTTAGCTCTGTCATTCGATAGCCAACAGCGTAATCTGCCAAGTCATAAATTATTTTTGGCGTCCATGAGAAAGAGGTTGATCATGACGCTCACCTATTAGCTGACGGACCGGTCAGATAGTAAAGCTTTTCTTTATTTTATTATCTATTAGAAAATAGTCTAATAAATATGATGCAGTACACCAACAAAAATATTTAACTTTTGTTAAAAAATATACGAGGATAATACAAAGATTTTAAATTTAATTTAATTAATTAATCAACATTTATTCAGCTTAAAGATGAGCATCATACAGTAGCTTTTTAATTTCATCACGAAAAATTACATACACCAAATCCTAACTTAAACAATTTAAAGTGAACTTTCAAACCAAAGGAAAATTCTAGGTTTATGCCATTTCCACTATCGATAGTATTCTGCTATCCTAATGTAATACATTAATCGCATTTATTTTAACAATATCTGCTCTTAGGGTGAAGTATATGGATTCACACAATATGTAACGTTATTTTGATTACGAGAATTTGTTTTTAGTTAATCGCTCAGCCAATTGTGAAAATTAGCTACAATCTCAGCTAATCTCATTGCATATGCCGTAATGTAATGTATTTATAGTATAAATAATTCCGATTAATTTTTCTATGCAATTATATCGAGTGTAGGATAATATGTTGAATTGTTTTTCTTTTATTTAGCATCTTGCCTTAAATGAATTTGTGTTTTATATACTTCAGCTTATTCGGTTTGACTACTATTATTTTCTATAATTGATTGTAATAGTTGTATAAATAAAAAAATAATAATGAAATTTATATAAGAATCAAAATACCAAAATTACTATTGTTGTGTTTATTTTAAATGTGATCGACTATAAACAAAATAAGTAAATTGGGCCTCTTTGTACGGAGAAAAATATTAACACAACTTGCCATTGTTTTGAGTCATAATTTATGGCTGTGGAGTAGTACATGTTATTAATTTCACGTGATTATAATAAATGTGACAGATTAATTAAAACTGAATAACAAAAAATGTGCAAATGAGATGGCGCCATTTATTTTAAAACCGCGGGCTATCTGTGCGCACTGACATACATTCTCTATGGCTATGGTCTTCATAGAATCTTCATCCGAGATCTTCACGCAGGTGTACGTATCACACTGTGAGACACAACTCCATTAAAGAAGCATTATCAAAACGAACTAATTACCTATTGTATTTTATCATATATTTTTAATAGTACATAAGTATTGTTTTATATTGATTTTGGACATCTTCCAAATATCCAAATTTCATCACATTTGTAGCAATCGAATGTTTAATAAAACATTGCACATACAAAATGTTGAACCACTATGACCATGAGATTAAAATAATAATTATCGACAAAACTTTTAAAATATGCATAACTATATTTCAGACTATTTATTTAATTACTTTAAGATCCGACTACGTTAGACGAATTCACATAAGAACATGCATTGTGGAGATATGTAAACCTATTAATTCTACCACAATTGATTTTTAGACATTTTTTCAACTCATTAAGTATATTATTTAATAGTATGCAGACGTATACAGTGGCGTAAGCGGGCTAGAAGAGAGGAATTACATAATTTGTTGAGTTGTACACATACTATTCCAAAAGCAAATGTTTATAACTGTACTAGACGTGAAATTTAATTCCGTTTAAAACGGTGCAAACCTTACAAAAAGAAATAAAATCTAGCAATTTGAAACTATTCATCAAAAAAATTGAAGTATAATTAAGGGGTATATTTAATGAATTCTAACGTGAAAGAATAAAATTTTAAACAACTAATTTTGTGTATAAAGAATAATATGGCATGTTTTTCGGTATCACACCTCAACCGTTGTAACCACGGTTACATTTGTCATTATTTAATAGCAATGTTTTAACTCACATATTATTTCAAATTATTCATTTGCAGCTATGATGATGTTCAGTTTAAAAGTAATGTGATGTAACAAGATGTCAATTTTATATATGTGTTCTATGATATCAAATACGGTGCAATATGATCATTGAAGCCATATTTTGTACAACTCAATATGAAATTGTTATAAGTGATTTCGGAATACGTGTTAAATAACTTCAATGTATGAATTCATATACCAAAAATGATTGCAGTAAATGAAGTAAATGATACCAGATGCTGTTTTATAAATCTGAATAAGATCTGTTTATCTCACTGAGTGGACCAAATATTAAGTTAATTATATATTTTTAATTCTTTTTTTTTTGCTTTTATTACAACCAAAATATTTTTGTTTGATTTGTTCAATGTCCTTTCAATCTATTAAATCGGTGTTAATTTTTGATTCTTAATGTTTTTTAAATTAATTATTCTAATGGTACTAGAGTACAAAAAAGCCTTGTTCAAATTTTTCTTCTATACATTTTAGCCTAGCAGAATAAGTTCACTTTTGAAATATACACCTCAATTGAAGACTGGAAAAAAGTATTTCAAATAAAACACCAGTAATATATTAGTTTGGGTTACTTATAATTAAAGCCTATTTAAGACATGATATATTACGTTGCTTCTATTGGAATAACGTTTTTAGTCGATGTTATATATTTAGTTGCATATTTATAATTGAAATTCCATTTTTAGTTGTAATACGACCTTCATAAGAGTGCGCAGACTCGGTTCGACTATACTTAAAAAAACCGCCTGTGGTCATCACGACCATCAACTGCCGTTGCCAAACAGAATCGCTGTGTACACATTCTCAGCTAGGTCCGGAAAATGAAGGCTCGGGCGGAAGTTGCTCGTATGTAGTCAAAAGTGTTTTGTTTTCTTTTCGCGAACAGCTTATACGATAATGGCGTTTGTAATAAATCATATTTCAACTGTATTTTAAACGGATTTTATTGTTTATTGGCAAGATTAATACCTGTCATTTCAGTCAAATTGCTTGGTACAGTTTAATTAATGTTACTATATTTCACTGCAATTTAGAATGGAGATTTTTTCTAGTACTTTGGTTAAGTAATTAATATAACTGCAAAACGTTTAAAGAGCGAAATATATGATATTTCCTAGTTTATTTATGTTTAATTATGTTAAGAAACAGTAATATTATGGACTAGCAAGAAAATGATTACGAATAACCATGTATACTTAGTATGTTTGATAAAAAAAGCTCTGTGTTATTATCAAATATATTACATTTCATCTTCATTGTGAGTATTATTAAAAAAACTATATGAAATGACGCAGAATAATAAATTTATATTAGCACTTCTCGCTGATAATATGGTTGTTGAGTAGTAAAAGAGTGAATTATAATAACATGAATCTGGATAAAAAATATACATATTTTTCAAGAGTTTTTTTAATGGTAATAATATACATTATTCGTCTAATGAGGAAAATGAACATTTATGTAATCTTGATAACCAATATCTAGTGTATCGCTTTTGACAACTTTATCGTGCGCTCCGTATCCGAAAAAAATATGATTGAATAACGTTTAGGCTTAGATTTTATAGATTGTGGTATTAAACACATGGTCTGCATCAATAGTTAACTTTTCAAATGTGTTTTATTACTGTTTTCATCACGTATCTGTGGCATTTTTGCATATTAATCCCGAAAGGTCTATGGTAACAAAATGGCCCAGCTAATACAGAAATTAAATGATTCATAAATATATAATTTTGAAAGTATAATAAATATTTAACAATTATTTGAAATGATTTAATTAAAACAAAAATAGAAGACTCGTCTGAACAGTGTTAAAGAACAATTACGGCTGTTCTTTATACGGACAGAGTACCTTACTCTGTTTAAAAATAGCTTCTTAGAAGGAGCTTTTGTTATTGTTGTACGATTAAGGAGCGATAAATCTGGTGTCTTTATACTGTTACAACGTGAGCTTTCATTTTTTAAATGTTAGATAAAGTGATTACATATTTTTTAAGCCAACTATTATAAAGCAGCTGTCTCGTATCACATTGCCGACAAATTTATTACAAACATAATTTTATCTTTAAAACAGTATTTTTTTACATACATTAATCTCACTAAAAATGATTCAGAATATGAACGTAGGCTCTTCAAAATTAATTTATTAGTTTAAATTTAAATAAAGATTATACGTATAATCGAATAATTGCTTGTAAATTAAAAAAACAATGACATTTGGTTCTGATCCAACAGATGGAAAACAGATAAAATTAATCATATGGTATATGATACCATATATATTATAAATATAAAACAATAGAAAAAATAGGTTTTGGCATCTTCGTAGCTTAGACAGCTCGATAGATATTAGATATACATATTACTATCTAAAAAAGAATGATCACTGTTGATTGATCTTTATTTTTAAGACTGATTATTACATATGTGAAAATTGTGTGAAAATCACTTGATAAATTATTGAGAGACTTACATTTCCCAGTACCCCGCTGTAGGGTTGTATTCTGGGCGGCAGGTCCGGCGGTAGGTCGGGCGGTCTGTTGGGCGGCCTGTCAAGGTGCACGCTCGCAGAGGGCGGGGGGGAGTCATCCGAGAGGAGGGTCTCGTTACCGCTGTCCACCGCGCCCATTCTGCTTTTCAGGTCATCTGAAAGTACATAATTAAGTTAGCCATAAATTGCGAAAATGGTATTTTTACAATCCACAAATAACAGAAATTATCGATGATATTTATTATATAATATATGGATTCTGAAGCTTTGGGATTTCGTAATTTTTTTTAGTAATGTTACCGTATTATAACAGCAAACATTATTATATTCAGTAGAATTCTAAATAAAAACATAATAAACGGTATTTAATTTTTATTTAAATATTTCTTGATGTTATTCGTTAGTGTTTAAAAAACTGTCATATGCTAGTTGGCAAAAACATCATCAAAACATCAAAACATTTGTTAATTGTACTTGAAAAGTAATTTGGATATTAAAAAGTGATATGGCGGTATTCTGGCTCAAAGAGAAGATCTAGGATAGCGCCCTGACCCGCCCTAGCATAACTTATATGGGTTGCTTTTCCAACATAATAGGGCACAAAGAAGTGAGGGCTGGAGAAGGTTGATCGAAAAATTCAAAGACTGGCAAATAAGGACTGATATTTTTTCAATTATTATTTTATTTTATATTTTAAAAATGCATGTGAACAATTTTATAAATACTGTTTAGATATTTCCACAACATGTTCAAATGTAAGCTCAGATCTTTTTAATAATTTATATGCTGTATAAAGCAATTACTTGAAAGTTTCACAGAGTAATATAATACTATTTTCTTACAACTCTAATCTATCTGACAAAGCGTCCAATAGTTTCCAAAATCGTGATCATCAATCAGGCCAGTGTTTCCAAAACCTATAGAACCACTTTTAATTATTTTAACGTATTTTACTTCTCTACGTAAACTTTGATTAGATTTGTTGCCACATAAATAAAAAATATATTTCTTTTCACGTAATGGTTTTTTTAGTTAAAAGTTTTTTCTCCGGTTTTTTTTAATACCATATTCGCTCCTAAAGTGGAACATATGGATCTACACAGTATGAAGATACCCACTCCAAATGTGGAGTATATTAATGTCCGCATTATGAAGACGTCTTGACAGATTATTTTTCACGAGAATTTTTGTCAGACAATTACTTAACCCAATGGGCATCCAGTTCTGCATTATCGGATTTTTTAAATCCGGCAGATAGAGAATAGAATCCGTATTCCCCAGATCTAGGCGCGCACGCTACTAATTACGCTAACCGGGGTTTATACGATTATTATAAATACAGTACCTAGTAATTTACTTATGTTATTCATACGTAGTCTTTTTAAATGAATTTTATTGGATAATTGGTAAGTTTGAAAATAAAGTTCTACCACGTACCGCTAAGGGAACATATTCAGATTGGAATGTATTGTGATATTTTTATATACCATAATATTTTCACCATGGCGCATATATTTGTATTGCTTTCAACAGATCATCATCGTATAAAAACTCTTAGAAAATATTGATCATATCAGTAATATTATTCAGTATAAATACATATCACTGGTATGTGTATATGTGTCATAATTAAAAATAGTTTAGTACCAATAATTGTTTTATATGTTTTTCAGTATTATAGGATACGTCATAGTAAATTGCAGATTATCGCTAACGTGAGGATTATAAGTTATACTTTGAGAGGCGGTGGAATAGACGATTTCTCAAACTATACTGTGGTCGGCTATCAAGAAAAATATATTAAAATTAAGTTATTTCCACGACACTTTTATGGCGCCCAACGTGAGGCTATCAATTATATGCAAGCGCGTATCCGAAGAAGATGAAAGACCTGCTACAAGAGATTATCCTCATAAATTACTGTCACGTTTGTCGCCGTAGTACGCCGTAGAGATTAAGGACAATCCGATACCGCACACGGCTGCTTGTTGAATTAACTTGCCGTGCAGTGCTTTTAGTGTACAGATATGAGGAAATACATATGAAAGCTTTGGCTATCTGTAGCTTTAAGTTTCCATGTGTATATTGATATTAAATCATTGAGGTCATTTCTTAGTATTATTTATTGCATTTATAAATCACTTGAATATCAAAGAATGCGTATGAAGAAGGTAGAATTATACAAATCGGTTCAACCAGGTGTTGAACCCATCAGTTATCCGATCTGGTTGCCAAAAGAGCAAATTTTGTTTCTTTTGAAAGGTTTGCGGGGTCACACGGTGGACGTGATTTCTTCATAATATAATTGCTTGATCAAACAAGTCTCTTCAATTAATATCCGTTTTTATTTTTAACTTCAGGACACTTCTTGAATGTGTGGCAATCTAAGTCTTTGGTAGATTATGTTTATAATTACTCCCGCTGAATAAAGTAGAATACTTATTAATATCAGAGCTTTGGGATCCGTCTAATTAAGACACGTTTTAAGGACGGAGTAGATGGATGGCGGACCCATAAGTAGGTCACTTAATACCGAAGGCTACTAGTTTAATTTTAGCGACTCTAAATATAATATCTATATATATATATTATTAATTAAAAATGATAAAAAATTAGTCGAATGATTGATTGATACCAGCCCTCATAAAAAATAATATATCAAGATGCACACCGTGTAAATCTACAGAATCTATATTTGGAATGAACATGGCAAAAAAATAATATTATATGTGTATAATAAATGTTACATTCTTTTAAATATTGTAATATTTATGTCTATGTGTTTCGATATTGATAAAAAATAAAGATAGTAGAAATTCTTTTCTAATGTATAAAATCAAATAAATACTAAATCAATCACAGACTGTTTTGGTGTAGATGAAAGATCACATTTTATCTTCGTCGTTTTTATGGTTTCAATATGTCATGAAAAAAAACCATTTGTAACGCAAATCGTATTTTTTTTTTAGGATTTTGGAATTCAATATTAAACATCTGAATGAATCAACATCTGAAAAGGTCCGACTGGAGTGAGTTAGAAAATTATCAATAAAGGTCGCCCTCCTGCGGCGCGGCTCATAAAGAAGGCATATAACTTGTCAGATGTTGCAACAAAACTATTCACATATTGTTAAATTATATATTATTGTGTTATAATAAAATATCGCGAACCGGTGGTCTCGAATGCTATTTTTTCCTTTGTGGTATAAATATTATTATGTTTTCATCTTAGGCTTCAAATTGTTTATAGTTTCCCTTACAATAAACTCGTATATAATTATTATTATAAATTATTATAAACTACACGTATACCAAAGCTTGAATAAAGTAGTGAATATATTCGATATCAGCCTTTTGAGTAAAAACAACAATATATGCGAGAAACGCTAACAACCATCGTTCTGCATCTTTACTTTGTTAGTACAATATTTTTATGGTAGTATTTTTGCTAGGATTGTATGACTTTGAAAATCATTATAGTATCCAGTATTAATTTGTGTGTATTGATATGACTTTGAAAATTAAATATGCAAACGTATTGGTAGTAAAAACTATAACACTGATTGGTGTTGTTGGTAAGCCGGCGAGTTTTTATATCGTAGGTCACAGGTTCTCTATCGTACCGAATAGACGCTCAATACATTGTACAGTTGGATAAGTCTCAAGATTGTAATAGTCTATATCCATGAAGAAAACGTTATATTTATATATTTTATTTACATACTAGGAAATGTTGCATACATGAAATCAATCTTTACTATAATAAAATTAAAATAAGTAGTAAAAGTAGTTTCCTTATATAGAATAATAAGTTATAAAAATCGAAGAATAAAACAATGTCGTGGATAATACTATGCGAATTTTTCATTTTATTATGTATGAATATTAATATGAATCTGAATCTTGACGGACTACTTTTCTTAATGACAGATTGTTAGACAATTGTAAAATCTATTGCGAAATAGTGAGACATCTACCATAATATTTTAAATCATATAAACCGCATAGCCAATAAAATTAACAGACGCCGACAATTAAGAATAATTAATGTAATTGTATTATCTGAAAAAAAACGCTTTTAATTTACTGTAAGACATAGATTTAAAAAAATGTTCAAGCATGTCCATTCTAATGTTTGATTAAATATTATACTATTGTATGGCGAATAAAGTGCGTTTTGATGTACATTTTTTCTGTATGCTGTTAATTTTAATCCATTGAAAATAAAATAATACAAATTACCTTGTAACTCAATTAATAAGTACCGTATATAATGTTACTACATGCGATGTGCTATCTCATTCGACGAGTGAGAGACGTCCATTCGTCGACCGCGGACCCCACATTGAGACGGCACTCCCGCCGGAAACTTATGTCCCATGTCAGCCCTGACAACTCTCGGTCGAGATCATCTTCAGATAATGTTGCGACCGCGATGATGATAACTCAGGTTCGGCTGGGCCTTTGTGAAATAAGCTTCGCATAGAAGCACGCAAGTATTGTGCGCAAGATTTTTAAAATCAGTAGCAACATTTTTAATTATCACAAAGTTATATCTAAAAACAATTATCATGTGAAAAATCTGCTAATACTACGAATCTGATATTTATTGACGTTAGACTTTTGAAAAATATTTTCAAAATGACATATTTTATTTACAGATCGGCTGTCGTATTTTTTATTTGTAACTTATATAAGACTATTAGTTGCAGTTAATTTAAATTAATTAGTTCGATAATTATACTTCAACACAACTGATTAGACAACAACATTATTATGAATACTAAGTTATAGACTGTTATCACAATTTTATTTGAAGAAGTGGTTAACTAGGTGGAATATTCAGAATAATGCAACCCATGTTGATTCAAATATATTAAACTAGTTCATTAGAACATGTAAATATATTTTATTACAGATATATATGTTTGCTCGTCAATAAGGCGTTTTATACACGAGATCGATCAATTTAATAGTAATAATCTAACATATTTAATAAGTGTTTTAAATGAATAATAATACATAAAATTATGGGTAAAAATTAAAATAAACTCTGTAAAATGTTTTTTAAGCGATATGTTATGAAAAGCAATTATTTTTAAAGTGAACCAAACCTATTTATTTAAAATTGTAATATAAATGTTTTTATCAAATTTCTATACCAAATATTTTTGTTAGTAGTATTTTATTATTTTAATTAGTCACAATATACAATATTAATACGTACATGGTTTCAAACACTTTTTTTATTAGTAATCATATATTTATAGTTGCCTTCTGAGTCTACCTTCTCGTGTTTTAGCGACATGTTACCGAAAGCTCTTCACAGATGCCGCCACTGTAGCGGTCATTTTAAAGCTCTCGTATAAGGAAAAACTGCTTTTCGAAATAATAAAAAAGCGAACTACTATTGAAAATTTTATTTGTCATTACAGGCTCGTGCATCTGAGTTATTAACTAATAGTGTATTAACTGTAATTCAGTTACTTTATTCCATACATAAATGGTGCACATATAATATTGTACATTTCTATTCCAGACAGCTCGTATGAGCAGTTTGCAAGATGCCATAAAAGAGTAAATCAAAGGAGATCACCCAAGAGATATATATTATAAATGTACTTGAGGATAAAATGAGTCGTGAAAAATTTAAAGCAACATTCTGTCCATGGAATGGTAAGTAATATATAATTATAACATGATTAATAAACTAAAACTTAACATCAACAATATTATATTCCAGAGAGTACCAGTGAAATCTTAAGGGTTTAAAGGAGGTTGGATAAATTAGAGGTGGCTTAAGAACGAAACATCTTCGTACTGTAGGAACTAGTATTTATTTAAATAGTTAATAAAAATAAAACTAAATAAAGAAAGAGGATTTGTACGATATATTATATTTTTTTGCTGCCAACTGTTCGGTTATTGCACGAATAAAATGAATGGATGAAAAAAATGTAAAAAACGAATAAAATATCATGTATATTAAAGAAGAGGTTAGAATTAAAAAATAGATTTATCAGTCTTATATTTATTTAACTCTTTGAATGCTAAAAAACTATGTATCGTTTTTTGTTTTACCGTGGAAATATGCTAAAACGGATCGTTTTTGTCTCAGTGCTTAGTTTATGAAGAAATATTCCAGTATATACGCATCGAATAATGAAAAAAAAAATTGAACGCATGTTAAATGGGTTTTTTCGTATCGCAATTTATTTTTATACATACCGATTTATGTATATAAAATAATATCTCAAATTTTTTGAAAATGTATTTAAATGTCTCCAATATTTATTGAAATAATCTATTTATAGTATATTATATATATATATATGTATATGTGTAGCATAATATATATTAACGAGTAATACAAATTTTGCGGCGTACGGTCCGACGCAGAAATGCGAAAATTAGACACAAATAACATTGGATACAATACTGCTTCCATACTCCTAGTAATAACCAAAGGGTTAATAAAACAACTTATATTATTAAGCCATATTCCCAAATTATGGCGCTAAAGAGATAATAAATTGTTTTTAACGTTGGCCAAAATTGTATTATCAACGATGTTAAATTAAAAATTAAGTTCCTTTATATAACGCCAGATATCTTAATAAAAAAATCCATGTAGAAGATTTGAATGGAATAATTTAAAATTAATATCCGATTGTAACGGATTCTCGTTCACAGTAAATCACCTGTTACAATCAACGGACGGACGCCTTAAGCGACTTAACGTTGTAATTTAAATAACATATATAATTAATTGTGATAATAACACTAGGGCTATTGCACAATGAGGAATTGTATGCGGCAGGCGGCAGGGAGCGCGATATGTGAGGTCCATTGGTTCAAAAACCGATGCGATGTTGTATCAGTTGTTATGAAATGTTACCATGAACATACTACGGAATCAATTTATTCAAAAACACATATTTTCAATTTTAAGTAAGCACTTTCTTACTTACTGAAAGAAATTGTCTGTATTATCGCATGCTTATTTTATTTCTGGAAACAGTTACTAAAACTTACACATATCACATTTAACACAAAATTTGTAACGGCTATCAGCGGGATTAAAATCAACACGATAACGTTCAGGAATGCTTAATACTAAAAAATAAACGAATGGTGTTTGGAAATCGCTCAAAATCAATCCAAAACATACTTCATTCATTTACACAATTATTATACAATCGTAATTATATTAACATATGTAAATTGTTGTCATTAATTTTTGATTACAATTTAAAATATATTATATTTAAAAGATTTGTAGTTAGATTCAATATATATTACTGTTAACTGTTACTGTTTGATAGAAGTTGGCTTTAAATTTAAAATCAGTTGAAATTTGTAATGTTTTTAATGAATGCTATAGCAAAATCATGTACGCGAAATCATATCTATATGGCAACATTATAATATTCTTTTTGTTTAGTTGGTGTGTATATATTATAAATAAAGGGCATACATGTTGATTATAATACATAGAAGACATTAAACAATAAATAATCATAATTGTTATGTTAAGAGCGTAGTGATAATGTTGTATAATCGACAATATTAATAATTACGTATTGAATAAAATTGGAAAGTATTACATTAAAAATTGTCTTATTGTTTTGAAATCATGGAGTTCCATTAACTTCTTTTATTATCACTCTAATTGCAAACCATATGGATTTCAACATTTTAAAGATGACTAATCCAGGAATGGAGCATATGAATCTTAGCAGTATTGATAGAAGGTCATGTTGTATGACAATATAGGTAATTCTGACACTAAAGTTTATCTTTATCAAAGGTTCCCACGGTGGACGCTGAGGCCGTTTAAGGGGGTGCTAGTGGGCTTAAAAGTATTTGGGGGTCATTTAGGCGATCTAATTCGGTGGGCGATGGCTTATTGTAAAAGAAATTAATGATAACATTACGCGAGCTAAGAAAATACGAGAAACTTAATAATTTTCTAGGTAAATACCAAATGGGGGCCGTTGGCGGCATTTGAGGGGCATGCACTGACTCTTAATACGCGAGCTAACATTAAAAAGAGAAACTATGATTTGTGGAAGGAAGTTTAAATTGAGTTCGCTTGAAATAAAAAGATTTTTTTTTTTTATACCATGTTCACTCCCAACCTGGAGCATATGGATCTACACATTGTGAAGATATCCACCCCGAAAGAGGAGTATATCGAAAAAAAAAATATGAAGGCTAGTTCACGTATGATATATTTTTTCATTAATTATATTACTAAAAGCTTTAAGCAAAACAAAACGTAAAAAATGTACTGCCTTATTTAAAATATTACTAACTATGAAATTCGATTATATACTAATCAGTTAAAACTTTCCAAAATAAATTTATAAACTTTCTATGGATATTGTTTGACCCCCACTGAGACCAAAAGTCATATCTGACAGGTGAAGAGCTAGTGAAAGGGCTGGGAGACTATTTTTATTTCACAATAATTTCTTGAATATTAATATGAATCCAAAGCTTTTACCAATGAAAGGCAAATTCTGTTGAAAGCGAGAGATCGTGATCGCATGCGACCATTTAACGAAAGGATAACGAGCAAACAATTGGCTTTTGATCAAAAAAATCTATAGAAAATAGTTTATCTTATTTAATAACATGATCTGGAAAAAGTAAAAAAAATGTAGATGTGCGTAAGTACTATGATAACTTTGTATTGAAATGAATTTATGTAGCGAAAACTAGTCCTACAATTGTTCATTCCTTGAGAAAACTAAGTATGTTCTCGTATTTATGCATTTACTAATTATTTAATAAATCTATCTTTAGATTCAAATTAAAATTAAACTTTAAGTATATATTAAATGCAATGATATCAACGTAACTTGATAACTCAAGACTTCGAGATCATGTTGGTTAGGTCATGTATGCTGTATGGCTGAACAAGAAATAGCTAAAGAACTAATTCAGAAGATAAGCCAAATCAAGAATTTGAAGATGTTGATGAAGATGGATAAAAGTATATAGGCTGAACTGTCACTAGAAGACAAAACTTACTCTGAGCTATAACTTTTATGATAATATATAAAAATTAAGTACGATTTAATTATTGAAGTAGTGTAAATTCAAGGAGAATTCTCACTAAAAATAAAAACTATTTTTTTTTATCAATTTGCTTTCATGGCTTCTTCAGCAGATAGTTTTATAATCTTTATTCAATGTGGGTGTATTGAGAAGGTATTAATAGTTAATAATTAATAGTTTATTGACATGTCACAGATAACTTGGTATTTCAATATTTCATTATTTCTACCAGTTTCACATAAATTGATACAGAAAAACGAATCTTCACAATATAGACCATATTGTTCATTAACTATGAGGGTTATTATGTCATCATCAGATAATTGTTTAACCAAGTACAGATCCATATTTTCCTAGAGGGCTTGAATCAATGATATACCGTGTCAACTGATTCACAAGAAACGTGGTTACCTATCGGTCACCGAGACGTCAATCACTCATCTAATACTGATTCTTTATTATTCGGTATTTGTTACTTTTGTTCTTCTTGCAATCACACTTGTACTCCAATACTCGTTAGTACGTCTGCCAAGGTTGAAGCGCTCCAGGGTACGGAGTATGAGCAATTGCTGGCAATTTATCAGTCAGGTCTATCCAGCAAAAGCGTGCTTGGTAGTCAGTACAAGCATTTACTGACCACTAATGATATTTATTACGATAAACAATCTTTTTTTTTGGTATAATTTTCTCAGTTTGTAAAAAATATGTAATCAAATCCTTATTGGTTACGAATTGTAAGCAGAGAAGTCAAACTTTTTAAGAATGCAGAAGTATAATGATATGAAAAATTAATCGTATTTGCTAATAATATGGACCACATGCATCTCCCCAAAGCGAAAGATTCATCTTGAAAAAATGTTTTGCACGAATAATGTCAGCTAATTTGCTAACATTGCAGCTTTTTTTTTATTAAAATACAAGATTTGAGTCCGTGGCCTCTTGTATGGAAGAACGCATAGTTGCCATGTCAGTCACCGGGGGAAATACTCTGTCTACTGATATGGTGCAATTATTTTGATATCGAATTATGTAATTATTTAACATATTTCTAGCTAAAAGTTTGCGTTATACTTAAATTACGAGCAAAAATTGCATAGGTATTCTATAATAATCAATCAAAAACCTATCAAAAGATAATCTTACATCGATATTTTTATCTGTCTGTTGAAAGCAAGTATTGTCATGAATAAATTTCTTTTTTCACTCTAATGTTCATTCCAAAATAAAATAGAACAACTTGCATTTGATATCCCGTTTTCCTATAACGTTAAAGTTACAATAGGATTTGATTTAATGCTGATATGTCAATCTTCGATTACAGAATTTTATAAATGCCTAAATGAAAAAGATAGATAATTTATAATTAGCATCAAAGTATTGATATGCGATATACATAGCCTTGATGGCTGGGTTAGTAATATAGCTCGCTCCAAAAATGAAGAATGAAGTTTGAATCCCGTAACTGGAAAAAAACATAAAAATGAATATCCAATGGGTTTAATGATTAGCTAATAATCAACTGAATTATAAAAAAATATATTGCGATAACTATTGTTAAGCGTGGAGATTAATCGGAGCAAACATTTCTAAAAATGATAAATAGTGTTTGTGAATATAAATATATATTTTAGATTTTTCTGTTTGTATTAATTTTATTATCCGTAGTATTAGACTTTAATTTACTGAATTTATGAGACTATTGGTGATTTTTTTTTCATCGATGAAATTAATTTGGAACTTTGTCTAGAAATATTTCGTCCTTTAACAAGCTTCATTACATGCACGCATTTTAGATTGAATCTAATTTAATCTATAATGATAGATAAATTAATGGCACGTGCGTCACGGGTTCACGAGCGCTGACTGACAGAAGGACGTTCAATGGCCTAGCGAAAAAAGTGATCTTTGCAAAATAATCGAAAAAAAACATGTAATAAAAAAAGACAACTTGCGCGTTATATAACATTTATAATAAAAGAAACTGAGTGGAACGTTTCTCATAGTAGAGTTAGGTATTTGCAGTAAAAAATGTTTGATTCTGTAGCATTGCTGTGGCGAATTGCAATAATTTTAGTCAACATTAATATCGTACCACAAAATAGCTGGGGACGCTGGGGTTATTTTGCATACGAGATAATAAAACGGAATTATTTAAGTTTAATATTAAGAAGATATTATTTAGGTAAATAGTTATTTGGCTTTAGATAAATTTTCTCGAGGCTATACTCGATGAGAAAAAATGTAGTTTTATTGACAATTGATGAAAGTTTTACCAAAACAATATCTTTTCATATATGATTTGCCTCGTCTTTTGCTAGTTTTTTTTTAATATTTTGAATTACAGTGTCTTATAATTTTAGTTGCAAAAAACATAAATAGAATATTTAGTTATTAACTGTGTCTTGTTTGAAGTTTTCTTTGATTTTTGCATAGACCAATTTAGAAAATTTATTGAATGAGTAATGACGTATCAGTATGTGAACGTAAATATCAAGCAAAAAGTGCATTGTCTTCAACCTGAGTTTGAATATATGTTATCATGATTTTGACTAAAATATTAATTCTCTTTGAAATATTGAAATATTCATTAGAAAAATAACAAAATATAACATGGCATGAAACTAGCGACCATTACTTGGAGAACTCAGAGAGAGAATTTACACTTTCTTAATATTTACCAACATCCAAATGTACGTTGCAAATAAGTTAAAAAAGTGGTTTTAATGCTGCAATTCTAAAGAAAATCTTAAGGATTAGAGAACCACTTTAATTTAATACGCTAACAGAAGTTGACAATGGTCTGAAATATATTTCTAACATTCTACAAAGAACATTGCATTTGTATTGCTATTGTTCAATTTCAATAGGGTATATGTATCTGACGGTTATGTATAATGATAACTAAATAAAACACGTATATCTATCCCGGTTTACCCTACTGTGATCCATCAGTGGTATAGCTATTTCGATTAGTAATTGATACACATCATGGTAAGCATTATATAAATTGAATAGTGTGGTTAAGGGATTATCAACTTGTAGATCAGGAGTTCAAATACCGTTTCAAAGTTAAACACGAGCGAAAATTGAATTCGAAAAATCACGAACAATAAACCGCTTATTCTTTATAATATGCATTAACACTTTCTTGCTGAAAAATGATTGAATTGAATTTTAATATCAGCTTTTCAGCATATTTAATATTTACTTAGATGAAAACAAAATATCACTTATTTATTTTTATATAAAAAGTCATATATTTGATTTAGATGAGCTTTGTATAAAGAGATATATAAAGTATAAGGAGATGTTTAGGTTTTTTATATATTGATTCGCAATTTTAGTGATAAATGTTTTGAACTTCACTACTCAGTATTTATCTCTTCTCTTTCTGCAATAGTAATTTGGGGTTTTCCCCAAATATCTCTCCTTGAGACAAAATAGTTCGCTTCTCACTAGACTCTTTCGATCAAAAAATATTATGTAATTATATTTGAAATATAATGTATAAAAATGAATGAAGTACATCAAATAACATCAAATTAGAAGTAATATCAAACAGTTATAGTAAAAACTGTATGTTCGTACTAGATATTCATTTACTATGTAGATGAAACACAATTCTCGTTTTTTTTCAACAAACATTTTGAATATTAATATCACGTGAAATAATTTGTTTCTTATCACGAATTCTTTTATTTTTCATTGTTTTTATCATATATTATACACATTAATATGTAACGTGCGAAATTTATAGATTTTCTTATACTCATAATGGTACAAATATACGTTCATTCTTACTATTCATGATTTTGGGAAACTAATACTGGGACTCATATTAAACTTTATTGTTCATGCATGCTTCACTGTCCAATACGTCCGCATAAAACGTGGTGTTGAGGAAAATTGTTCACATCGCAAATAAAAATTATTATAATATTAAATATCACTTTAAAAAATTACGGTTAAGTTTTATTAGTACTAACATATAAAAGGAATTTATTTAATGAGAAATTTCATTTAATCAATCACTTTAACGAATAAACGGTGGTTGTCATTTTAATCGTTACTGCAGTAGATTTATTTTTAATTTGGTCTATAAAATAAATACGTTTTGTTTTAAATTTTTAAGTTCAATAAAACTTGTTAAAGAAGGAAATTTCCATTGAAAATGAGGTATTTCACCGTTTGCATTTCAGGGGGCGTCGACTTAGAGTTTATTGATAGCATTGAAGAAACGTATCAGATTTTTCTTCAACTGTTGAGTAGTTCAAGGTGGTGTTTAATTTTACGTTAAAGATAACGGTCCACGCCGCGATCGTCTATAAAAGGAAGTCGTAATAATAGTCAGCAACTAAACTACATATGGTGAATTAAAAAACTATGCAGTTGCTTCCAAGTCAGAAAGAAATAACAAATTAACGAATCTCATTTATACTATGGAATCTCATACATTCAGATAAAGCGATATATATACATATATATGTAATTTTTAAAAGTCCATCAACAACGTAGTCTGTTTACTTTATCCATTTGTACTGGTAGTATACTGTTTTCTCATAACAAATCACACACTTTAGTAAGCGGCAACCAAGTCTTCTTTATATTTACTTCCGGACATTTCCGTCGAATAATGCAGATCGCTTTCCGATATCAAAGCTTTGGGATAAGCATTATTAAGAACAGGTGTGAGAATATGGCAGGTGAATAGAGGGCACATTTATTAGTAGCTGATTACAACACTAGATGAAATTTCAAAAAATCATATTAAAATTCAAAAATAAGTACTTAGGTTAGGTTGTTTAACTTTGTGGAGAGCTTGGGAATGAAGAAAAGAACGAAGAAGCTTTTTATTATGTCAAATTACTTAGATATGTGCAGGTTCTGAATTTGCAACTGATGAAATTCGAATATCTTGGGTGACGTATGGAAGAATTTGGCTCGATCTTTCGTTTGTTGCGTGTATTGATTGTCGCATAGTATCCATATGGTCCGCTAGCAAAAATATGTTAAGAAAAAATAAAGGGCGCATGTAAATGTACATTAGATCAGCGGTTTCCAACCTTGGAAGCACCAAATTTCAAATTTTGAAAAATAACGTGTCTATATCATAATTTATATATCAAAATAAATTAAAAGGTGGAAGGCGCGGAAAATATTTTTTTGGAGAGGCATAGTGTCAAAAGGTTTGAAAATCTGCAATGGAATACTTCGCAAACCCAAAAATTTTAACGGAACACTTAGCTCATTTTTTTAGGTTGGGTAATTCTTACTAGTAAGAAAATCTTTAAATTTGTTAGAGTGTATAAAAGCTTTCCAAATTGTCACGGAACATAGCTTGGGAAACCCCGTCGTATGCTTATATAATATATGATAATTATTACTAGAAAGAAGATCTTTAAATGTGTTGCGATGTATAAAACCTTTCCAAATTTTCACGGAAAACCTATTCAGGTTCAGTAGAACACCGAGGAACATAATTTGGACAATCTTGCTTTAGATAATAAGATCACTGTGATTAGTCAAAGTTGGAAAAATATTGCAATTTGGTGATGGATTATCTAAATCAATCGATATATTTTTTTTTATATTTAGTAATATTTTCTGTCAAAAAATGTTGACAAACCCTGATCAGGACCGGTTACTTTTATTCGGTAACATAAATGTTCTACGTGTAAAAAATGAATTATCTCTTTGGCGAAATTATGTTTTTTTACGACAGAAGCGAAATCTGAAACGGTATCATTTTTTTCCACGCATGAATATATTATTATTGCAGGGTGGTGAATACCTAACTACTATTGATTTTAAAAAGTTTTTGAATCCCCAAGTATTAATCGCATACAATTTATTTTACACAATGCGACGCGTGTTTTGCCTACACATTAGGCCATGTTAAATATATCTATAATTGAATGTGATTTTATACATATAATAACTAATTTGAATAGTATATGTGTATAACTAAATGTAGTAGTTGCTGCACCATGTATAAAAGCTTAGTAATATTATAATTGTTTTAACGCTTAAAACATACATTTAACATTTTTTAAATGTTTAATACATAGTTGATAAACACTTATTCTTATTACAGTCAAAGTCCAGCAAACTTGGATGATATCAACAAGAAATTAAAGGACTCATGAGCGTCTTCAAATGAAAAAAATCTTCACGATAACTATGGATTAATCGGAGATGGCAAAATATAGTGAAGAAGGCATAATGATGAACTCTACGGGTTATACGAATGGCCAGCGATGTTTATTTAATCAAGATTGGGAGACTTCGTTATCTTCACGTTACCGTACGACTGAATTAGTGAGGAAAGTTACAAGTATGTCCAGTAATTTGATTAAGCGTAGAAGAAAAATATATCTAAATTATGGGGCTGAGCAATCGATTACTATCTTGTACATTATCGAAAAATAGTCATACTAAGTAAACACAGATAGAAGTAGTTCCTTCTTGAACGCAGAATAAACCCCTTATTATCACGTTTATTATAACGCTTTTTATTTCAAAATTCAATGAATTTCTTTTATCGGTAATATGTATTTTAAATTTAAGTCAAAGTTATAAAAGGCGTAAAATAGTACAAATATATATTTGCAACGCTTTAGATAAAGGTTTTTTTAATTGAACATATCCGCATGCTTCATTTTCCGAGCGGATATATTGAAAAAAGCTTTTCATTCGAAGGTATTTGATATGGTTATATAATAAAATTACATTCAAGTTATTAATCATGAGTCAATTATTAAATGTCTCGCAAGCTTTTTGTGTGTGTAGAAATTAATGTTGAAGTTATTGCTAGAAATAATATATGGGCTCTGACGTTTGATTATATTTGAACACACTCCTATGAATTGCTGAGCTTCTTTACTTATGTTGGAAAATTAATATTAAAATTTAAAACAACTTAATTTTCGTCTGAAGACGTGTCTATATAAAACATGTTTACATTTATCTGATAAAACAGTTTAATTAAAATTACAGAAGACACTCTTTGACACTTTTGAAGCCTCTGATTCAAATGCAAATATTTATATCTGTGGTTAAATTGTTAATTTTTAAATTACGCAAATTTTTAAGCCCGTTGAATTGGCTATTCGTGTCAACAATAATGTCTTATAAAATATTATAATTAAATAATCAATTGATAGGCATCTGTATATTTTGTAATTCGATAAAAAATACTTTAATATAAACGTTATTAATATTGCAGAGTTAAAGATATTGTCGATTATTTTTTTTATTGAATACTGAAAATGACTGTAATTACTACAAGTTGGCATGACTTTACATTCATTTTGGTTATTACAAGCACTTATCACGGTTCTATAATCGAAAATTTATATCCGAATATTAATTAAAATTTACTTTACAATAAACATATAATTATTTTATATTTTAATTTTAAAAGCTGGTAAATGTTAAACTCTCAACAATTTTAAAGGTCTGTTGTTTGCAAAAAAGTGTGCTTAAAATTAGTTTCCATCGGGAACCTTCAGTGGACAATATTTGTTATTATGATACTACTCTAATTTTTACTCAACCTTCAAAATATAATTATGAACAATTGGTTCTTGATAATACAATGGATATTGTTATTATGTCAATTATTAAGACTTGATTGCTTTACAATATACGTATAATATAATTTATAAAAACATTAATGTTTTTCTTATGATTGGTTTCCTATATGAACATATTTTCAAATGATCATTTATCAGAAATAATGCAGTACTGGGTCTTCAATTATTTGGTTGTCTTTCTTCTTTCCTTGGTGTAATTTAATTCACTTCATACCAATAATAGGCCAGTTGCTGGGGATCAAAAAAGTACGAAAACGAATATTAATTCA
>JAGVSQ010002193.1:0-25646 GCA_022683975.1 Rhyacophila evoluta | reverse complement strand
GAGAGAAATTAAGATTAAAAATAGGAAACAACAGAAATATCCCTAGTTTATTAGTATTAAATAACAAACAAAAAAAAAATCATTAATCTATTGGAAAATACATTAGTATATGTAATAGTATTATAAAATAAATACAAAATTTGCAACGTAAACAAAAAAAAATACGATCAATTAAACGATGCATGTGGTAATAAAACTTTAATAGATAGTAATAAAACGATATTTAATAATATAATTTACACTATATTCATATGTATTAAAAAGCTTACTTATAGTGCAGTGTATACTGTATTATTTATGTCATTCAGTGGTATTGTAGCAAATGTTCATTCATTGATTTTAACACTCACAATGGTTACTCAAATTCCTATCACAGAACCTTGCTCTTTCATCGGCACACAACTTTCTCCGATAAAATTCGTCTTTGGTAAACGACACAAGTTTTTTTCGATGCGAAGTCTGTAAACACCGTTATTTCTCTTTACGTGTTTAATTTTGAGTAGCTCTCTTAAGCGGTATTGACAAGATAAAAGCAATGGGAGAATAATTGTGAAATGATTTTGATACACCTTTCATGCTAATTATGTTGATCACGTAAATAGTATTGATGTATAAAAAAAAAACCATACCTTTTCTCTTACATACTCTTAAATATTTTAAACTCAAATGACACGATTATATGAGTTTAAATTAAATTATCGAAACCTTATATCATATCATTTTACATCTGAAAACGTTGTAACTATTTTATTTATATGAAAACTATTTGAAGCTTATAAACGTCCATATTGGTCGGCCTTTACTTTGGTAACCACATTAACTTCCATATATAAGTATGTGTTTATTATTAAATAGTCTGTCCGATTAGTGATTGGTGATTAGATACGATTAAGACAATTATTAGATGCACAATTATCATGCATGAGAAAAAGAGTTCATTTTTCTCAAATGATTCAATTAATATCATGTTAGCACATTTCTTAAAATCGTGTATTAAACTTGTGTGGTGTAAAGCTGCCTCTACATGTCCATGCAAATCTTCGCAAGTATGCATGAACGGTCATAAAAACACGGTAACTATGTGTTAAATAAATTATGATATTATTACACTGTTATTTCATTGTTTCCGTTTTACAAACCTCACAGATTCAAACAAAAGACTTGAGTCTTTCTAATATTAGTTAAAATTACTAATTATCGATTGAATAAGTTTATTATTGTTTTTATATCGTTTAATATTTTTTACATTTTTTAAATAACGAAATTGTATGTACCACTATTTTAATTTCGTTTTGTAATATAAATTATAAACTTTCAAAACCCACATTGCGTTTTGTTGGTCGAACTGAGCATGTTAATATTAAGCAATAGTAATAATTGAAGCATCACATATCAACGAATGGCTTATTTGTTATTTTATGCCATGTCTGTCAATAGGCGGTCTTATAGTGTATATCAAACACACGTAGAATTACCTAAAATTGGTAGATGTTTACACACAAATGATTGAACGTGTACAGTCCCCTTATGTTATTAGATAGTATTTGGATAAATCGCGTTTTTATGTCTAATATATCACAGATAAAAGCGTTCCGACAACACATATTGCTTTTCGAAGCAGCTATATATAATGTGGGTTGGAAAAAAGTCTAAAATTATTCACAATACGTTACAAACAAGTTTTTTTATGTTTGAGCACAGCCCAGATTTGAAATTATTTATAAACCAGTATTTTTAATACGATAGTTCATTTTATACCATTCATAGTCGACATTTAACATTTGACACACAAAAGCTTTTCCATAAAACAAGTTGTTCATAAATTAACACTGCGTGCCATACTTTTAATAAATTGATGAGCAATACTTTGATAGTTCAAACATCATCTCACTAGTGTGGAACACAGTGACTACAGGTATGCACTACTATCAAAACTGTTCAAAGATTTAAAATAGTGAGACTACCAACTATTCACTTGGTCTTTTCAACTCATGCATTCATTACAAATACAAATATATGAACGCCTTGGATATTAATAGCTTATATTGCAACGTCAATAATTCCACTTTTAGCTGAAAATTACTGATGCATGTCCGGCATTAATTTGATAATTCAAAGTTATTTAAATCTATCGAAAAATCACCCCAAGAGAAAATAACAAACTGTATTTGGATATGAGAATTTTATATTCACATCTATGAAAAGTATGTCGTTCGTAAACAGCTCTACAATTAAATCATTTAAAATGAGTTCTTATATAAAAATAATTGCAAAAACATAAAAACAATTTCAATAAATAATCTGTTTTTATACTCGTCTGTAATTTTCTTCAAAATGGACATACTAAACTTGCACTTTATTCCATTGTTTTTATAATCTGAAATTATGAATTAAAGCAGCTATATTTCATAAATAGTTGACTTATAAAATATTATTTTTATTAGATATTTTTTTTTGCTTAATTTTTAAAATTAAGTTTAGGCTAGTCTATTTAAACTGCGTTGCAGAATGTAATAAGAAAATGAGAATAGAAAATATAATACCTAAGTATAAGCATCATTTCATATAGAAAATGTACTATCAGCAATCTCCCTATAAACGACGGTGGCTGTATTTAAATGTAAAAACGTTGATAAATATAGAAATATATGTAACCAATAACTAGGCCACACTCGTTCTCATACGAATCAACCTTATGCTTGGAAGTAGGTTTTAATAAAAATAAGCTTATTTATCATTATTGACTGTCGCTTTTGATGTCTACGTTTTTTATATTCATTGATATCCAACCTACAATAGTAAAACTGGTACAACCATCCATTGACTAATTTCATGCACTAGCTTTTGAAAAATTTACTCGAAAAAAAAGGGCCATGCAGTAGAAGGAAAAGCTTTTAAAAGTAATCTATTGAAAGTTATATGCTTTCATTTCCGTCAAATTATAATTTAAATTTTAAGCGTAATAATTTGTAGGATAATAATTTAGAAAATATAAATTTTATTTTACGATGGTTTCATACAAACTAAGCCCTAACGATTTATCCCAAATTAGAGTTTGATATAGAAAATATACTATATTTTAATCAAAACCATCCATGATATTTCCTAGGTGTGTTGAATATTTAGATTTTTTTTGTAGATTCAATGTTTTCTTGATAGCGACTCATTATACTTGAGAATGAACACTTTATTTAATATAATACAATATGTGCATGATGTAAAAATTGAAATTAAGTATAAATACTTGATATCATTATTATAGGAAAATTGTTGATTATAATAATCCAAAAAAATATTGAGAAAACTACAGAGTAATAATTGAACTATTTTAAAAATGTAATTTTGAGAACAATTTTTCTCCCTAAGGTGCCATTACGTTTCATCCATTGATACTGCGTATTTAAAAATATTTGAATTGGCGAAAGTATTTTATAGTTTTAAAGCTACAATAGTCTAATGGAGACATTGATTTCATCAAGTGCAGTCTTATACTCTTATATGTATCAATATTTTACCAGTAACTCGATTCCTTTCCATTGCCTTTAAAATGTGTAGCCAGAAAATACTTCGTCTTTCTTCAAATTGAAAAATCACCTTAGTTTGAAGTTACTACATCCGTGTATATATAGTGTACGTAAATTAAACATATTTTACAAGAGATGCTAAATCTTAATATTACTAATAAGAAATGAATTTGTCATAAATAAATTGTTACTTAAAGTTTTGATTCTTTATAGTTATTTAATATTTGTCTATGAAATTATAAAGTCACGAAACAATAAACCCGGAAGCTTTTTAAGTTATCTTACTCACTGATCTACTATTTGATAGAGCTTTTGGTAAAGATTCATGACAGTGCACATTCAGCTGATATTTATAATAGATGAATAAATACTACGCGCTTACAAGCAATGTCTCGTTGTTGATTTATATTTTCACTATCCATCAAGATCAAATAAAATACGGCCTTTACTGGATGCTGTCCTAGATTTTCATTGATCTCTCAGTAGATTGCAGACATAAGCTCTTCCGGATGTTTGTTTTTGTTATTATGCTTGATTTAATCAATTAATAACTATATTGAAATAAAATGATAATTTTTTTTTATCCTAGATTATTTTTGCGATCTTTTTAGATAGTAGAACAATATTGCTGACCATTATAAAAATGTATTTTTTGTAGATTGTTAGTATAGGGGTTTAAAAAAGTAGTAACTACTTCTTATGGATATAAATTTCTAATAGTGTGTCTTTGTCATGTTTTAGAAACATCATTTATGTAATAAAATGAAAAATTTTAATTTGTGGCTTGGACACGTCTTCTGGTTAGCTACATCCAATTCTATTATATATACTTAAGGCAATTAAATCCGCGATCTCTCGTCTAAAATTTTATATTTTATTAAATGTATCTGAAGTCATTCCAAACATTCATGTGCCGAATCATCAATAAAATAAAGTTTGTTGCTGTGATAAAAAAAGATCTTTCTTTATTGAGGCATTAAAATAAAAGTGCATACTTTAATACAACCAAAGTCATAAGATGCTACTCTTCGGAAGTCTCTGCTTCCTTGAAGAACTACTGTTCGTTACGCCGCAGTATATAGTTTCGCGTGACGGGTATAAACACATAATGGGTTATGAATATTTAAAGCAATTTTTTATAATATTTACTAGTATTTAATTCATTTTGATTAATATAATAGATCTATTAAATAACATAATTGACCGGTTCTCCTTTGAAAATGCATCACAAACTAAAGCAGCTGCGTTGAATAATGCGCTAGTGACATACTCTTATGACTAGACGCAATCTTCTACTTCCATTATATGGCAGCTGGCAATCATCTTTGACTAATGATAGGCATCCGACTCTTTTCAAAAGCCCTGCGGGAAGCATCCATTCATTAATACCTGTAACAATTTTCAAGGCTATCCAGAAATAGACAACATAAAGATGTGTTATATAACAATAATTTTAAATGCCCCAATTTACTCAGTAAGTAATAATTCAAACTTCACCACGAATCGGCTTTTTTTTTTTAATCCATTGGCTGGTGTGATGTATTTGTGAATCTTTTAATAGTTTTTACGTTCGCTCCAAATATGAAGCATATGAATCCACATAGTGTGACGATATCCATACGAAAAAAGAGTATATGAATTACTAGAATGTCTTAAAAGATTATTTTTCATGAGAATCGTTTGTCAAATAATTATTCAAATCAATAGGCATCCAGTTCTGCATTTTAATATTTTTGAAAATCTGACAGATATTAAAATCGATTAAACATTCCCTGAATTGCGAGGCATACACGCTTACCTCTACGCTACTTAGGAGAATATGAAAAATACTTAGAATATTACTGAAAAATTACTCAAAGTGAACGATTTATAATTCATTATTTAAAATAATAGTAAACTTCTTACCCAATGTAACGTAATTTTATAAAAATCTATGAAAATACCTAGACTTTAAAACCTTTATTTGCATTTCTCGCTGATATTACGAGACTTAATATATGTTTTTTTAGCGGTCAAAAGATTAAACTAATCCTCACCTTATAAAGTGCCTCGTTTTTATTGATTGATTATTACTAAATGAACTATTGATATGGTATTGACAGAGTCTAGAAATATTTTTAACTTTTGATCATTTACGTTTAAGCAATAATTCTCTAAAATTCTTCAAATTTTGATATATACTGAACATAAAAAAATGGTGAAGTATTACTACTAAAATTATGTTGAAACTGTGATTAAATAATCTATTTACGAGAAACCATTACAAATTTAAAAAAAATTTAAAATAAATAATTCTTGTAATTTAGAGTTATTTTCTAGTGTTATAAAATATTTAACCATTGCTCAGTCTTTTAATAGTCCATATTATTATAATATTCTTTCAAATGCATTAAGAATTTTCTTAAAAGTGTTTGTTGACATTTGTTATATCTTTCTAGGTTAAAATAGAAAACGTTTCAGATTGCTATGCAAATTTTATGATAAAATCATTTTATTTGTGTAGGCCATCGAACTGCGAGAGTAAAATATATAATTAAAATTCATATATTCCGAAATAATTTATTTTAATTGTGGCCACAAAGTATTTTCAATTTATTTATTATAAATAAAATGTAAAATGTTTAATCTTAATTATATTTTAATTAATTATATTATATTATAACAGTGTTATAAAAATATATATTTTTTAAATTGATGGTTAAATTAAATTACTACGTGATGATTGTGTTAATTGAAATATTTTGTTCTTAAATGAATCATTTATATATATACATGATTTAGTTCCCAGTAAAAATTGTGAAATAATGCTTTTAAACATTGGTTAATAATATGCTGAATTGTCTACAAAAGCTTTCATAAATAAATACTAAATAATTTTATAGATTCTAATAGATTTATCATATGACAGATTATTTAAGCACCTGATTCTATTCCAATCTTCATCAGAATATTTAAAAAAATATTATTTTCTATTTCATTTATTTTTATATTCAAAGGACTAAGAGTTGATCAGAATTTTAATATATTTAAAACGATTTTTTATTATACACAAATTGAATTCGTTGGAGCATGAAATACACAAAAGCATATATTTCATAGATTTATTATGACGATTTTTTAGAATTCCCTCAAAAAATAGAAATAAAATAAAAAATAGAAATTAAAAATACAATAAAATGGTGAAGATATCCATTATCATTACGTCACATTTATTTTTTGATTAATCAAACTATTTTTTTTTTCTAGATTCGCCAATACAGGAAGTCACCAATGCCATCTACGACAAAGGTGTCAAGTTCTTTATGTCCCACGACCTGGAGCTTCGTCTTCCACAGACGTTCTTCTCAGGAGCTTTACTGAGAGCTGCACCTAGGTCACTAGAAGGAGGTGGCGCAGTCGTACACTTGGAGCTGCTGCCGAAAGATCTTGAAAACAACAACGGCGGCGGAAGGATTTTCTTCAAGAAAATAAGTAAGTGAAATAATTGATATTAATTGAAACCATACAAAATATATAATTATATCGTTTTTTTCAGTAGCTAATAATAATGATAAAATAAAAAAATAATACCACATTTTCTTGTTGAAAAATAACTATAATTGGATACACTCACCACTTCCACCATTCCTATAAAGCGAAATGCATGTTTTAAATACAACAATTAATTTAATAGATTATTTTCGTGAGGATTGGCTAATCGATTAAACCACTGAGCATCCATATCTTGCATTGATTTATGTAGCTTAAACTCTCAACCTCGATCCACAAACGCTGTCACTTCCCAACTCGGTTATCAAAATGACTTACGGGTACAAAATAAATAAATATTTTTTTATGAATTCTAGAAATGTGCAAATTTATAATTAAATTCTACAATAATAATTTATTCTGTTGTTAAAATTAAAACATATTTTCATTAAATAATAGTGAATATGTATTCATAGCAGATGATTTATGAATCATTAAAGAATATTATATAAACGTTTTTATACAAATAATTTTGAGAGTAATCACATGACGATAATTGTGTTGGCAATGTTGATTTTGTAGTATGCCCGTGTGCGTACAAATCTAATGTGATTTTCATAGTCATGTTTTAGCGAAAAAACGTCTAGACGGGCATCTAACAATACAATATAATTATACCTATTAAAACCATACAATGATGTTGGTAATATTAAATAATCCGTATAGAAAATATTTGTACGTAATAGTTTGTCGTTTAGTATTACATTATTTTTTAAATCTTTATATAACTGTTATAAAATAATTACTACACAACTGTTTATTACAATTATTTTATATAGGCCAAATACTTTGTCTAATACCACATCTGTGCGTTTAAGATAATCACATTTGTGTAAAAAATGTTGAATTACTTTATTAAAATACCAAATATATCTTCGTATACGTTATACGTATAGATGTAATGCCGTAAGTAACGTGAAATGTTTTTCATGTTGTCCCAAGAGCAGTTTTTGAAGAATTTGGTTGCCTTAATTTGGTTGGCTTTATTATTGTGAGAAAATCTTGTTTACGGCATGCATTGATGGGAGAAAACCTCTTCATTTGTTGAAATATACGACAAAAATAGTCACTTGGAGACATCCGAACTCTACAATATTTCAATTTTTACGCCCATTTTGAGAAATGTATTTTTTACTACTCCGCCAAAAATATCTCGTATGAAACCAATTGAAATTTCAAAACTAGTAAATATGAATGAACTCCAATACCGTGTAATACTATTAAAATTTATTTTTTCTCAACGATAGGTTCGATATTAACAGAACTTAATTAATTAAAATAGTAATTACGCAAAATCTAGAGAATACAAACTAAAATCTTAGAAAGCTACTCCTGGAATACTTCTGGTATATTATAATGACGAAAGCTTCGGGTGACGCATCAGGTGATGAAGATGAAAGTGAAGTCAAATATATCAAATGATTTCACCATAATTTTTCCCCCATATAAAATTATAACAGTTTGAAATTGATCAAAAATGTTGTTGTATTTTATTTTTTATGTACGTTAATTGAACTAATTAGGCTTTTAAACTTATGGCGTCGGCAGAAAATTCTTTCAAAAATATTACGTTTAAATGAAACGCGGTTTTCCACGAGAGGTTAAAAGTTCTAATAAATAACTTAATATTTAAATGCTTAAAAATAATAAAATAAATATTTATTGCATACTAGATAATCTGACAGTGGGTATTTTTTTCCAGATTTACAGCAAAGTCGGTTTTTTATTCTTTTTTCATGGATTGGCAGTTTGATGTCTTTATAATCGCACGTTTTGTTGTTTTCGCTACAGTTACTAAGTTAATGTTAATGAGAATACTCCCGCAGCTTAAGATGGAAGACACGTAATTTATACCGAAAAATATGTTTCTTATTTGTATTTTTACTGTTTTTATTTTTAAAAGCATACGCACTATAAAATGACTTCAATTGTATTGTAAATACAAAGTAAGATATAATAAACAACAGTTCACCGCGTAGTAAATTAAATATACACAACAAATATCTAGTATAGGTTCTTAATTCGAAAATGATAGATGATATTTTATAATCTTTGCTTTTTGGTAGAAGAAAATATGCCAGAACTTGTATTTTGTTATGATTTTAATAAAATGATACATTTACATATTTCATATATTACCATATATGTATGAAGAAACAAACTTATATGAGATTTGTTAACGATTAATGAATAGTTTGTTGAAATCTTAAAATTTGGTTTACTAACCCTCTGAAATTCTAAGCAAATACATTCCGTTGTTTTTGATAATAACAAAAAATACTAAATAATATCGTTTTGTATTTGAATGAACGATTGAATAAACTGATAATATTTTTACTAAAAATACTTATTTACAATATAATACCTAGTAGCAAATGTCTCCCCGTTTAGCGTAGTTGGTAGCATGTTCGCCTAGCTAGGGGTGCGGGTTTGATTCTCCATCTCTAAGATTTAAGAAATCTGAAAATGCGGGACTAAATGCCCATTGGGTTGAGTGATTGTCTGACAAACAGTCCCCGTGAAAAATAATCTTTCAAGACGTTTTCACATTGAGAAGGTCCCTATACTTCTCTTTCGGAGTGGATATCTTCACACTGTAGATCCATATGCTCCATTTTGGGAGAAAACATGGTATATAAAAACAAATCTAGGATTTTGAAGAATATTATTTGAGCCAAAATTTCAAACATTAAATTTTACTGTGCCTAGCCGTAAAAATTTAAAAAAAAACGTCAAATAGAATATAGTTTGTATGGTAAATTGACTTTTAAAATATTAGTTGACGAATGTTTAGTAGTTATTAAGAAGCAACTAATTTTTTTTTACATTTGAAAATATCCAGATAAAAAAACAGACAAAATTAATTTACATTAACTCTCGCCCGGTTAGTTAAAGCCTACATACGTCACTCAAATATAAATGACCGATATCCAAAGTACGATATGAACCTTGATTTAATAGTCCATTCAAATTTATATGTTGTTAATACGAGTTCGTTTCACTCAAGCAGGTCAAGATCAATTTAACGCTGAGTTCATAGTACACGATGCTCTTTGAAATCATTAAGTATTGTGATTTACAAATGACGTTGCTTATCGATTGTTGCGAGCAAAAAATTACCGCTGAATGCATTTGTAGTTTGAGTGCATTGACTTACTACGTTGAGAGTTTTTTTTTATCGCCGCAAGATATCTTAGTACGATTGCAATATGTTTAAATTTGCGCTGTGAAAGTTTCAGTAGAATCAATTTAAAATGTGAATACTTTCTTGAATTGTTTATCGCTCAATATAAAACAATACTTTGGATACTACATAACAAATACTAGAGATGAAAAGAAATCTCTATAGTTAATAGCATTAATTTGAACTCCATATTTTTTAAATATTAATATCAAAAAATAATAGTTAAATTAATAATAGCATACAAATATACAAAATTTATATAATAATAGTGTTACCAGAGAATATTTTTCATTATCAATGAAATGTATGTCGTGTGGTATAAAAAGTATTGTCGTGTGCAATATGTTATTTCTAACGATGTATGCTCGGAGACTGATAGAATATAATATATATCTTAAAAGGGTCTGTCTTGCTAAACTAGTAAAAACTTATTAAGAGTGAATAGCTTGAAAGTCAATCGAAATTCTATCCTATGTTAAATAAAACATAAGTAATTCATAAGTAATTCATAAGTGCGTTGATTTACTAGCTCGGCCATTTATTTTATTTGATTGTATTTTGATGTTCCCTTTACAGTTTTAATTGAAACTTAATAATTTATACAAAAAAAATACAAAATTATAAAGCGCGTTTAATGTTTGTATTTAATTTGTGGTAAGTATGCTGCTTGTAGTACCACAATAGATTATATTTTGTTGCTTAAATAAACTTATATCAACGATGAAAAGATCTCTTTCCAACCATGATGCAAGTAAATAGCTTAAATGTATTAGTAGATTATCAAGAATTTATTTAGTGATTATACTGTATTCAAAAAGGCTTTCTTGAAAATCTTCTTGAAGTACACTTAGCTTTTAAAAAGCACGAAATTGTAACTCTTGATGAAGTGTGAAGTAATGACAGATATTGCATTAGTCAAAGAAATGGCTCATTTAAATGTTTAATAGGAAAAAATAAAAAAAAATACAAGTTATTAATAAAATTATATTATGCTAAATTCCTGTGTCCTTCTTTATTTTTTAACCATATTCACTATCATGGATATGTTAGATAGATTAAAAGATGTTCATTTTCTAAAATCATATCTTTAAATTAAATAATCGTATTTTTTTCCGTCAAGAATATTATGTACATACTAATCAAAATACTCCTCGAAGAAAAGTTCCAACTTGTTCTTCAATTTTATTGTAGCCAATTCTATTGCCTTGCAATTTGTGTTACACGTATTTTAATGACATTCTTATTTATTGGGTATTTGATTGATTCCATGACTTTAAAGAAACTGAATAATGCATGCAAATACCAAAGTATCCCTCGATCTCTTTTAAACGTTAATTGAGCTATAAAAAATCATATCATATGCGTCAAAATATATTTAAAGACGCGTTAAATTCATATCACGTTCTTTAAGTCAATATTTTTCTTTTGTTTCTGCTTTCTAAAAACAGCGACGCGTCTTGTGTGACGCATAAAGATGGCACTCAAAATACTTGCAACTGAGAAGATTGCCATTAAATAAAATTGAGATGCAAGTTCTTCTCTTTTATGGTACGAATAATCACATAAAATAAATTTACAGACCCATCTGCGGCATTTGAATGAGTTTTATAGAAACATCTGGTCAAATACTGTTATAAAGATTCGACACGCTTTTAAAAATGTTTGATAAATATTTTTTTACATAAATCCTTTTATAGAAAATGTGGGAGGAAGAATAGAGAAGGGAAACACTACTGATGTTAATAATGTTATTGATCCCAATGCATATGATGTTTGTACTTTGTAAAATTGAATACACATTATATTTGACCTAAATGAGTAGTAACAATAGTTCAACTTTCGTCAAAATCGTGATTAACATACACCAGTAAATCTAAAATAACATTTATTATTTTATTTAAAAAAAAATCTCTCGAAATTTTAACAGTCAAATTATAAGCACAATAAGCAACACTCTGTAAAAACACACTTGTTTTAATATTTATTTTATTAGTTTTATTTGGCTGCTGAGATACGTAAATATCATATAACTAGATGGTTAGGTTAGGCTAGGTTATCAAATAAAAAAAAATATATAAAAAAATAACAATAAATTAAATTTTTACTACTTTTTTTTCATCGAGTATTGACGGTATATAATTATATTTATTATGTCTCTTCTGGATATGAATATCATTTGAAGACATGTCTCAATATTGACAGACAATCCTCTAACCCATATAACACCCATTTCTGCATATTTCATGTTGTATATTTTCTAATTTAATAGAGCTGTGAGATTCAAACCTGTATCTTCTGGCACCAATGCGTGCGCGATTACTCTTCGGTCACCGGCCACAAATACAATTTAACACATACATTGTATAGTTTTAATAATTAATTTGATGAATCTGTTAGCGAATAAAACTTGATGTGTGATAAATACGTTTTGATGATGTGTCAATGAGTGTATTTCTGTTTTAAAAATAGATTAATTAACGCTTATTATTTTACAATAATAATAAATTGACAGTAGATGCTGCATTGTAAGATACAATTTAATTCGTTTGCATATTTATGATAATTTAGAAACTTTTTTGATGTAAGTTTTATGAACATTGAACATTGTGCTTTCTTTTTGCCGACACGGATCCATGTTGATTCGTTTTAATCATCTTGTGCCACTTTTTTTTAAAGCACGATGTTTACATAAACAGTTTTGGCTATAAACATATAACACGTTATTCTTTAACTAGGAATATTTGAATGCACGGATAAAATTTAATTTCTTGCGTGATTATTACCCAACAAAACCACATTTTTCATTTGTTAAATTATTAGTTTCACAGTTAAATGTCATCAAAAACCTTTTAATACACGTAGCCTTATTCTACGACTTGAAAAGTTATGCGCAATATGTAAATGACGAAAAAATGTAAAATTAATTCATTCAATAAATATATTGCCCTACTAAATAAAAACACAGAGAGCCACATATAAATGACACTGTGCTTTTTCTTAGTAGGGCGTTATAAGATTTTTTTAAGGTGTTTCTATCTAGAGTCATCCATCATATCATTTTATAAGTACAATATATTATTCATATTTCGTTATTAGCGACATAAAATCGAGCTTAGAATTTTTAATAACAGAGCTAACTTTGTAACAGAACAGCCATGTAATATGCGTTTAGGAAAAATCTATATCATTTGCAGTTCTTTATTTTGATAATATGCCCATCGCTCTACTCCAAATAATCAGTGTCTATTTTTTATTCATATTTGTAGATCCGTCAGAGAAATATTTTAATTGACTTTTGATTTATCGACGCTCTAAAGCTTTACAGTCATTTTTTAATAAGTAATACGTATATTAAAACGTTTTCGTTTATTTTATTATTATGTATGACAAAATATTGCTAATTTATAACGTTTACTCGATAAAATGTATAGACAAATATGCAGCTGATGCTATTTTATAAAAATACGCTTTATTATATAATATATTTTAGGAAAAATGTTTTTGTTTTAATCTCCACTTAACGCACTTTTTATCACTTACATTTTAAAACTCGAACACATTGTGAAAAATTATCCTGTTAATTATGTTTTTACAAGGATTATTATCAAAACAACAAGGCGTTTTGTCACACAATTTTCAAATAAATCTATCGAGTTGAATTATGCCAATTTTTAAGAAAATGAATTTTCAATATATTTATTAAAGAAATAATGTTTTGATGCGTATAAAATACATAAAAATATATTTTACTATTAACGTACAGTATTCTAATAGGGCTGTAAGAAGGCATTGGCAAAGGGATATCTACTAACGGCGCGAAGACATGAGAAGGGCTCAAAACGTGAAATAAAACATCCTTACAAAGGAAATATATATTATGAACAATACCAATGGTCCATGTAAGAGCTTAGACTTTAGCTAAATTTAGTAGGTACACATTCTCTCAACTGTGGATTTTGTTAACACAAAAATAAGCCAACATCTGACGACAGTGATTCAAGCAGTATCTCTAATTTTTATGACAGTTCGAAATTTTCGTTTTCCATTTTTATTGATCAAAAGACCTAGTTTTATACAAGATAGTTTTATTATAGTATATATTTTTGTCAATAAGAAATAGGGGTGGCATATTTCATATTTGCCTAGAGCGGCAAAATTGGCATTGCTACGGCACTGTATCTACGTATCTAAATTTTGGAATAGCTATCATGCATTATGGGAAATTCTTATTAATACCGTAATATAAACAGTCTGCTTATCAATAGCCGCTTTTCTGGTTGAAGTCCGGTATTTCAAGTTGAATTAAGTTCACACATAGGCCATGGCACTGAGTCAAGGCCGCAGCGATCGTCCTCAAAAAGATCAAACCCACAGACAAATAGCTGTGCAAACTTGGCTGTATCAGACCGGTTAGCTAGTTACGAGTTGCGTGTCCATCGACTATGATATAGACTGAGGGTTTCGGTATGCAATTATTATAATTTAACTTCAAAATATAAGTGCGCTTTCAAAACATATCATAAACATTACGTATTTTTTACTCTCATAATACATGTATCTAAACTTACAATTATACTAACAACTTCTTTTTATCATGCCTGCTCCAAAAGTGGGACATATAGATCTATACAGTGCAAATATATCTACTCAAAAAGTAGTATATATAAATCTCCGTAATGTGAAGAGATTTTATGACATCATGTTTTACAAGAATTGGTCGTCAGACAATTGCTCAACTTAATGGGCATCCAGTTCAGTATTTTCAGATTTCTTTTAAAACAGAGCATACGTGAAAGTAAACCCCTTTTTGATAAATGCAAGGCATATACGCTATCTTATCTGGGAGACATATACTAATATAGTAATTTAATCAACTTTCCGTGCCTACTGACGTAATCAGTTTTAAAACGTATGCCATCAAAGAAATATTGAGTAAACTGTATGAATCAAGAACAAATTCGTTTAAATATGACTTTAAGTATTTTAATTATATATAAGTTACATTTTTTATATCTATTAAATGCTATTGTTACATTATATTTACAGTAATTATTTTTGTACAGTATAATTTAAGAATAATGTTTATTTATTTGTCACAATGGCTATGTTGGTAAGAGCATGCTCTTTGGTACTGGAGATTGCAAGTTTTAATATTTCAGGTGTAAACAAATTTTCAAATAAAATATAACGATCTAGAAGTCAATACTCAATAGACTGAACAATTGTTCGGTATATTATTTTCATAGAAAACAGTCAATTGAAATAAAATTTAATATCATGTGGCTAAAGTAAAAAAAAAATTGCGTAAGAAACAAGATTGTTTAATATCTTTAAAAAGATTTTAAATGTCTTTTCCTAGTATATCGACCATCAATTTATATATGTAACATTTATACATGTACTCATTTAAAGGTGATTCTGTATGCCTCATAACTTAGTTTTCTAGGTTTATGTTATAAAATAGTCGCAGATATTTTATTCTGCTGGTTGTTAGTTTGTGGTTTTGCATATACGTTTTCAAATGTAATAAGAATTTCAATGGCTTGATTTTACATTATGATATATTTACTACATATCAATACTGTCTAATAGTTTACTTTAGACTTCATTGTAACATAATATTATTATCTTTTTGTGTTAATGCTTTACTTGATTTTTAATAATATTTTTTACTCAAAAGTTGTCTCTTCAAATACAAATAACTTGTATTTTTGATGTTTTTTGTTTGGAAAACCTATATGAACTTTTATCGAGTAATTTGATGTAAAACACAAATTTAATGGACGTATTTATTTTTATAACACACTACTTCTTAAGAAATACTGTGTGTATAAATTTGTTAAAAATGATTTTACAAAGACTTATTATGAAATAATGCTAAATATAAAGATATTTTGAGTAAATATTATAGAATACGTTAGTTGTTGAAGCACGCCCTAATTATTATTAAGTTAAGTTAAAGCTGTTTTGTGCAATTTATTTTACTAAATAACTTACTTTGAAATTTGGCAATAAACAAAAATTGATGTTACAAACTCGGATGTCTTTGATGTATTAATCTAATCAGCAAGTAGGCTTTGATAGAATACCATAAAATAGGCATTAAATAGAAATTTATTTTACGACCGTGAAATTTATAGTATGATAATATATCTATTAAGCAAAATAAAATAACTCTTTTTCGTTAAGTGTATTACAATTATCAGTCATAAAATTAATATAGATTCATACAAAATACTTTAAAATAATGACTAATTTGTTTTATGTCATATCATTACTCTTTATTAACTTCATTTTGTCGACGATATTTCAGTTTTAATAGACTCAATTATTAGATATAAAATCATTATTTAATATAATCGTCACAAAATGCATGTATACCAAGAAAATGAAAAATAGTCAATGAGTGTTTAAATGCATTTATAGAATTACTTATTTATATTTTAAATAATAGTAACTTGCTGAATCAATGTGAAACAATGGCTTTAAAATAAAAACTGAGTGACAATTCTTTATCAATATGAAAATAAAACAATACTATTGCGATGTACAAATTGAACTACGACATTTATTATCAGATCTGACCTCAAATATTGTGACATATAACATAAAAGAGTTAACAGTACGTTTTTATATTCCATGAAGCAGAGTTACAAAGAAAGTAATCAAAGTCTTCTTACCTCTAATATTTTGCGATCGACTTATTAAAGCTAATACATTTAAATCATTTTTATGGTAACAATAAAAAATTAAATCTTTTAGTAATTGCATAAAACAGCATATAGCAAACATAGATGATGTTATTGGTAGAATGCACCTTTTTTTAATCTAACGAATCGACACAATCGAGAAAGTAATTGGACAATCTTAACATCAAATAATATTTGTTTGTCAAATATGCCAGTTGTTGTGTTATCATTCTGGAATTCAAGTATATTAATTATGATATGTAAGCGCAATCAAAACAAGAAATTTAATCTCCAAAAGAACGGATTGAAAACACTTTTAAAAGCTTTGCAATCTATTGGGTTATAGCCTTAACAGTAGCATAGCTATTGGGGAGCGGTTGGAGCAGGCCGCTCCAGGCACGAAAATCAAGGGGGACTCAAAATATTATTCGAAGGTGCAAGTAAAGCTTGTGCAAGAGGTAAAAATACATATTGAAGACGAATTTAAATCAATTTAAAAAAGCGTCAGAGTTAAAAATGCGAAAATATAGAGGGTGCAACTATTTTACTTGCTCCAGGGTGCTGAATTTGTAGCTAAGTCTCTGAATCTTAATATGACAAGTAAATCATGATTGACTTGTTGGCTACCTGCTTATAAGATTATGACTCGATATGTGTCTGTAAATTGTCATTTTACTTTTGAATAAAGTATTTTTCTACAAAACCACGCATAAAGACACGTTCATAACTAAATTAGAACGTAATAGTTTTCATATTAATAAAATTCTTTACAACTGTATCATTTGCACGTATATGGTAATCGACTGTTACTTTAAAACATGTGGTAAGATGAATGCAGTACATACGTGACGTTATAAAGTTTACGATGTGATAAAAGCCTCAAGTATCTTATAAATCTGAAGAGGAATCCAAAGTGTCTACGTCAAAATTTTAGTATTAATCGTGAACACACCAAGTTGCATTTGTGACACGTAAAATAGTTTCTTAAAAATGTATATGTAATCTGATCGGAAAGGAAGTGTTAAAAATATTAAATAATAATAGTTGCATGTAATTAATTAAAGTAAACATTTATCAGGGCTTTTATTGATAATACAGTAATGTTTGTACACTAAATATAAAACGTATAAAAAGTATTACAAACTGTTCGTTAGGATCATTATATTACATCTGGCGAACTCTTTTTAAATTAATTAACTCTTGTATGTAATCATTCGATTACGGTACTTGATGCATGCGATGAAAAAACATGTTATGCACTCCCAAATCGCACGAAAGAAAGAAATAAATAAAAAAAATATGACACAATACAATAAATTTTATGCCATGTGTACCGATTTAATAAATAATAAACGATCATTATAACAGTCACGCGTTAGTTCTTAACATCAACAAACATTTGAATTGACGAACTTTTAAAATTCTGTTCTTAGTATTGTGTTTGATAAAACTCGATATATTAGCTTGTGTGGTGTTAGGGATGATTTTGAGTTAGATTCAGTTTTAAGTTGATTTATTTTGAAGCTTTGTTTGATAAAAGTATTGTACACAATAATATAAGACGTGTTGTTTATGTATATATAATTATATCAATCTTAATAGTTTCAAAATTTTAAGCATTAAAATAAACTTTTGTATAATCCAAACATGGAGTAATGGATACCTAATTGGTTGAATAATTAGCTGTCAGTTAATTTTCGTGAAAATATTTGCAAACATCAACTTTAAAAATGCGGATACTACATTTCAGGAGTGGTAATATTTACACTCACTTGACATACATAATTATGCTCTCATGTCAGAGCGGACATGATATATTTCAATGTGTATATTTTAACTGGCAATATGACCCCAGCCATAGGTACCTAGTTCCAGAAAGGAAGAAACTTCGAAAATGCGCATTTTTGTTGATTGTTCACAGGCGCGAGCTTAATTGCAAGTTACGTTTTTGAGTATATTTATATAAAGGAAAAAATATTGGAATTTAAGAAAATTCTAGATTCTTACTACAAATCTCCAACGATTGCTAGCATTTTGGATTGGTTTAGTGAATGTCACAGTTTCAAAACATAAAATTCGTTAAATTTTAAAAGTATGACAGTGCCATTGCTTCCGTGGATGAGTGAACTAGCGTACACGATTGCAAATCACTCGACGTCAACGGCTTAACTTTGCATCTACATAAAAAAATTATTTCACAATTAGTTAAAGCATTGGACTGACAAATTTTTCACGTAAAAATGATTTCTTCAAATAAGACTTCACACTGTAGAGATGTATAAAATCTATTTATGTAGGATTCTTATATAATTGGTTTATTTTCAAATATATCTGATTCCACTTTGCCAAAATTTAAAAAAGACAATTTTGAACAAGTATTTTTTAAATAGAAGAACCCATACAGCATGTAAACCAGTAGAAAAAACAATTTCAAACATGTTGAAAACCAAATTAAATATTTAAAACCTCGCCGTATGGTTCTTTTCTACAGAAAATACTTGAGAGAAAATTTTTTTGGCAAAGTGGAATCAGATTTATTTGAAAATATACCAATTATATAAGAATCATATATAAATACTCCTAAATATCTATGTCTGTTCGTTACAAGAACGTCTCAATCGTTGCTTTTACACATTTTATTTTGATTTACATTTATATATTAACCGTTTTATGTTATACTTATTATTAAAAAACTATTACTGATGATCAACGAGATACTTAAAACATTATATACAGCCAATTATCGAAATATTCATTTTCAATAATAAAATTGATAAAATTGATTTGAATAAATAATGAGATTGAATGTATACCGAAAAAACTGGGTAATATGCTAGTTATGTTAGTGTTTGATTATTAAAAAATATTTTACGATAATATTATTTACTATAAAGTCTGATAATAGCTAACTTATATTTGAAATAGCAATTTAATTCTCTAGTGTATGATAAATTATTGTTATTAAAGAGATTTTATAAAATTCTATTGATAGATATATGTATAAAAAAGCTTGTTGAAAGAATGATACCATCATAATGCCGGGTTATCTCTATCAGGAAACTCCGCTGACTATAAAAAAAGTATTCACACATCCTCAAAACGATTCTCAGCCATAATACACATGACCTAGTTACCTGGAATTGCAATACATCGTGTTAAAATCAGGTAAATAGGTACGTCTGCAGTGCTGACTGGTAGAATGAAAGAGGACATGGGTGTGAATGAGTTTTCGCGTAAAAAACAAAGACTTTCGTTTCCACTGTTTTATTAATGGCAGCCTAAAAAATTTCATAAGTATTGTATAACTGAATGTAATACGCCAATTATCCCCAGAATTAATTTATAAATCAATCAAGACCCAAGTATAACGTAAATTGAGAAAAAAGTTTGGTAAAAAAGCCTAATTATTATTTACATGGAAGTGTAAACAATATAAAGATATACACGTACATAACTCCAAATCATGTAGATTTATCATAAAACATATTTTTACGAAGTTCGGTTGATTTGGTCTCTAAATTGAATGAAGTTTTATTATACTTTCGAATACACTCTAAGAGCTGGATTCTGTATACTCCCAAGATAAAATGATTATCCATCTTGGTCACTGACTTATATTGGTTAAGCAATAATAATTTCAGTAGTTATGGCAAAAGTGTAAAGTTGTATCTTCAAAAACGTAGTAGTTAGCGTGTTTGTCTCACATCCCGGAAATAGGGGTTCGATTTCTACATTTGTCATATTTTTTAAATCTTAAAATGTAAGACTTGATGCCTATTGAGTTGAGTAATTGTCTGATAAACAAGTATCGTGGAAATGTGAACGGGAGGTCCATATACTCTACTTTGGAAGTGGATATCTTTGCACTGTGTAAATCCATATACATCACTTTTGTGATAAGTAATGGTAATTTTTTTATTGGGTTTTTTATTAATTTTTAATAAGAGGGAGTTTCATATAATTATAATATAATAATGTTATCATTTGAAATTAGGCAGTATTTTAAAATTGTGGAAATATCAGCTTGATAATTCAAAAATTAAATAAACTTGCTTGTATATTGTATCACAATTATTATATTCATGGTAATGGCGTGATAATATAATCAACAACACGTTTTGAGTAAATAGAATTTGAGTTCAGTAAATAATTATTATAAATTGAATATAACACAGTGAATTTTTATATAATTTACTCGAATACGTCTCGCATTTTAAAAAGTTTGTATGAGTTGAATTTTAATGTAATTAAAAACAATATTACTGGCGAAAAGATTTGAGGCCAGTTTAAATTAAAATAATGGCTTTGGGATCATCTCTTAAAAACAAAAACATTATTTTTCTTATCGATGTCGTACATTGATGATATGCATATACTTAATTGTTTTTGATTTACAATTGAATCTGATGGATTAGTTATTGCATCATTAAATTAACTTTCTCATCTTCATGGCATTGATTTTCATGGTGAAGTTACCGTAAAAATTATTTGCTTGATATACTTGCATTAATAGAAATATTTATTATCGTTCATAATTAATCAAAGCTAACTGTAATATGTTTGAAGTCTTCGCGATAATGTTGAAAGAATATTGTTTTCACATTTAACATTATTAATAAATGTCTTTGATTTAAACATTAAGATAACCTTCTTGTAATTATAATACAAGTATCATCTTGATAACATATTTTTGTTTTATTGATATCTGTACACATATAATATTATTACAAAGGGTCCTGGTTTTAATTTTTGAAACCAAACTACAGAATTGACCCATACTTGTGAAATCAAGTTTTATCTTAGTTTTTGACACACCTAAAAGATTAACAAATAACTACATTTACCCCAGTAAATACAAATATATTTATTATAACAAAAAAACTACATCTTAGGATTTTCATTTCATATAATATTATTTATATAAATTAAATTTTATATGAAGTGGTTGTTAAAATATTTTTTTTTTCTTTAATAATCTGTATGGTCCACACTCGGAAAGAACATCATTAAAAGTTTAAGTCGTATTCAATTTAAAATCTCACAAAGTTGTGCGTCTAATTGAATTAACTGCAATTAAAATAAAAAAATCAAATTATATATTTTCCATCAATTTCTTGTGTTATATTTTAATTAGTTATTTCGAATCCTTGCATAATTTGGCTTCATTCTAGTGTTTGAATTTATTTATCAAAATACATAATGTAATCAGTGAGGAAGCTGTATATTGAGAATTCTTTATGTATCTTGGCTTTTTTTTATGTGGGAAAATTAGTTCCAAATGGAATCGATGGAAAACTTAGACTGTTACATTTATGAGATAATTATAACAAGATTACAGGGTTTTATAATATATTAATGAGTTGTTTTCATTACTTTCAGAAAAATACCTAAAGAATAAACTGTTGATAGGACTGATTGCCGTGATTATCATCGTCAAGTTGATCAAACTGAAACTGTTCTTCGTCTTACCACTTCTTGTTGGAGTTCACAACGCAAAGAAATTCTTCTTGAAGTTTGTCCTGTTTATTTTCCCGGCTCTCAGCAACATCTTCCAGCTCTGTTCTTGGTATCATAATAATTACCACAGCACCAAGTTCCACCATCATCATCACAAGATCTCCCACCTCCATCACTCGGTAAGTGATATTAATAAATTCTCGTTTTTTGTTGTTGTATTTATAAAACCGAATAATCGTTTCTAACATTAATAATTCTAAATGAGAGCTATAAGTAAATTAAATTTACGACTAGGTTTTGACGAGTATTTAAAAGTAAGAAAGCATATTAAAATAATATGGTATCAATACACAAATTACATTCATTAATTTATTATATTATTAATAGATTAAATGTGATTGATTTTTTTTAGCTGCCGCACCCACATCCACCTCCGGAATTCCCTCCACCTCATCACATCACAGGACCATCCCACATCGGCCATGGACCTCCACCTCCTCATCCACATGAAGTTCACGTGATCGACGGAAGACCATATCCTCCACCAGGCATTCCAGAAAGCTTGTACCAGCATCATCAACCGGATTGGGTTCTTTCAGGACCTGGACTTGGAGGAGAGTAAGTAAACTATTATCCTTTTTGAATTTTATAAGAATCACTCTTTTACCATGTTCACCCCCAAAATAAAGGGAAATATATCTTCAAAATTTGAAGATATCCGATCAGAAAGTAAAGTATATGGATCTCCGAAATATGGCAGCCAGATCTGCATTTTTGGTGTTTTTTTTTTAATCCAGCAGATTTGGGAATTAAAGTTGCACACGCTAATTTATCAGCTACTGTGAAGACTATATAAATATAAAAATGTTTAAAACAGTTGAAAAAAGATTTTTTAGTTATCTCATTTGATAATCATTTGGCTTTGGTACATACGAATTACTTTTGATTACCATCAAAACAATAGTTAGCACGTTTATTTTTCATCGCGGGTTCATATCGCGTAACTGTATCAAAATACAAGGCTTAGAAATCTTGCCTACTCTCGTCCAATACACACGTATCAAAGTCTTTGAAAGTTGTACATGAGACACTTTGAAAAGCGCCTCGCGTTGATTACGTCGTGGTATACGTCCGTATAATAGGTGTAAAAACATGTGAGTAAGGCAGAAAGTAAATCATCTTTTATAAAACTTTGACGGCTGCAAATGAAGAGAAACTGTACGGCTAGAAAAAGGAATTTTGTTTTTGTTGTCACGAAACAAAATGGAATATTTGTATAACTTATGAGTAAAAAATGTGATTTTTAGGAGAGCAAAAACAAAGTTAAATAGTTGAATTTTTCCAGTTATACTCTCGTTAAATTTAATTTTTATTAAGAATCTATACCGTCCACTATTTTGTCCGACTAAACCGTTGTTATATGTGGGACGGTCCGCCCATCGTGGATTTATTATATGCTTTTGATATTCTGATAACTAAATTCTCACCTCCTACTACATACACTGTAGTTCTCATTCCATATATATCATATCTGAGCTATGAGAATCTCAGATAGATGTCAATACGAGCTGAAATATAATATATATATGAAATATTAAAAAATACAACAGTGCATGATTGCCACAATAACGCATAGAGATTGCGCTGTTATCAGTGTCATCGGTGTACGTGCAATTGTTAAATTCACCCATCGCTCGATTGAAAGAGGAATTATGAGCGTACATAATTACATATGTTAAAATAATGTTATAAATAATCAACCTTTGTAGCCATTGTTCAATCTCATGAGTATATTCATGTAAAGTAAAACGTATTTATAAAATAAATCTACTGAGATATTGAGAAAAACAATAAGTTTTATATTTTTATTCTAAATTAATATTAGCTAAGTTGTAAATTTATTTGGCCTTTATTCTATCTTTTCATGTGATGCGTTTTAAGTTTTTGTACGCAAGTTTCTTAAACAATAAAATATTAATCGAATTATTAAGTTCATATTATTGAGAGTTTTTTTCATTGGACGTTTATCATATCAGCATAAAAAATGTGTGATGAAAACACACAGTGGAATAGTTGATTGAACGCAAGTTTCATCACGTGTTAACTAGATTTTTGATTGAATATAAATGGTAGTTGATATAAATAGACCATAAACAATATTTATTCGTCAAATTATTTCCCAATATCAATCGTACGCTGTAAAAAAATGATGATAAAAATTCCGTAAATGTAATTTGTATTCTAAAATCTAAATACATACTCGAAGACGGTAGTTAGAGAAATAATAAATTTCTCCACACTATTTTGACCGTTACAATTCACTGCTTCGAGGCCATTGTGAGAACCGAAAAAATTCTCATCCTATAACCATAAACACGATTTTTTGTGGATGTTTATTGGATTTATGAGTACCACTAAATGCATAAAGAAAATTACTAATTATACTATCTTAACAAACATTTATTAAGAGTATACGCCCATTTTTCTACTGACATCATTTTTATATTTTATTACATCTATTATTTATAAACCATAAGAGCAATTTTAGGCAAATTTCGACGAGCTTATTTCTCTTCGCATGACACCATTTCAATCAGGATGTTTAATAACCGGTTCCTGTTCCACAAGTCCAATAACATTATGTATGTATATTGAAAGCTTTCATTTTGGGCATGCTTTATTACTGCAGAATAAGGAGGAATATGAATTTGTCGATGCATTTTTTTGACTTATGCATGGTCTAATCAAGAATACTGACAGTTTGTAAATATCGTTATTAGTGATAGAAGCGTTTAAGCTAACAATATTTTTTTTTATCACGCACTACTTTTTTTTAAAAATATTATGCACGATTTGTGAAGAGAGAAAGTAACATTAATAATAAAATAATGTTGTAACATTATCTACTAGAATTTTAAGGTTTTAAAAAACATCATAACAGCCAAAGCATTAAGCAAGATATTGATGATTTTTAATAGTTTTAAAAATAGAAACCATTGGGTAATTTTTACCGCTATTTATATTAAATGAAATTAAAAATATAATACCATCTCTAACAATACAACTGTGGAATTCACTTACAACTATTTGAGGTTATTAGTGCCAATTATAAGTGTAATCTTCATGTCCTGTGTGCAATTAAAACGTATCGTAGTATTTACACAGTGACTATCAAACTTACGGTAGCGAGATTATCTATAAAATATTCCATCGAACCTGAAGCTATTTTTGCATTATATGTATCCAATATATATACACAATTAT
>JAGVSQ010002192.1:13102-24408 GCA_022683975.1 Rhyacophila evoluta | reverse complement strand
TTATATTTTATCAACAATTTAAACAATCTATATATAATATTATATATCTTTATGATTATATCACTAGTTGCTATACTGAATTAGATTTGAACTAAATAATAAACAATCATGTGAAAAACATTTTTGTGTAAATAAAATAAGATTACAAATAAATTATACAATTTGAGATAGGAGTTATCTTATCTATGGGAAATAAATGTCATTTGTATGAATGGATCTGTAAAAAAGGGCAGCTGAAGAAAATGTTGATTGATAAAATTGAGAATAATATTTTACATACTTTGTATGGCATTGTGCATTCAAATATAATAAATCTATCATGAGAGCAATGGAGTCATTTGATATTCAGTCAAATTCTGTTACAGCAAACTACGTGGAACTACCTGTTTTGTTTTGTTATACCCAAATTTCATTATAAAGAAATGTAAAAAAATAGAAAACACGACTTACGTTGGATAACTGCTTCTGTATATGACTGTTGCTGCCTGAGTGCAATCTGAAGTTGACGACAACGCTGTTCTAAGGCTGCTGCTTTCAATCCATTAGAGCCCTTCAATTTCAATATACACAATAATTTATTACAAACGTAAAAGACGTCATATGGATAGGTATTAATCCTTTCAAGAGTTTGTGTTTTCATCTTGCTTGATATTTATGATAATATCCTCATTTAGTATTCATTAAATATCAAAACGGTCTATATTTCTACATATATTGTTGGACATAATACTATGTATGCCCATACTCCTGATGAGTTAATATTATTGATTTAAGTCATAATCAAAGTACAAAAGAATATAAAATATGGTTTAGGCTAGCAAACACAGTTACAGTGAGAAATTATAGATGTGATAAGGTAAGATATTTATCAATTATATAAAAATCACATATATCAATGCTCCGTAACCTTTTATCTTTCACGGCATACAACAAGTAAGAAATGCCGCCATATCGGCAGCATTTGTCATGTTTCTCTTATAGTGGAAAAATGCACCACGGCACACCCTATATCGTATTTCGCCACACTATTGTGCCACGGCACTGTGGTTGTGGAGCACTGACATATGTGACTAGTAAAAAAACAGAGAAAATCGAGAAGACAGTGTCGACGTCTCTTAGATGAGCTTTTGCTAAATAATAAAATAATGTCGCAAGTATAATATATTTGATGACCGTAACAGATAATGGTTATTACAAGGGGTTATCATTTCAACCAAGTTCAACTATACATATAAGATTTGTTTTAGAATTATTATTATGATGCATAGTCATAATCATAGACTAGAAAATATAAATCAAATTTTAGAAATAGAGAAATAAATTGAGTTACCGTTGGGTACTGGGGAGAAATTCGTTGACCAATCGGTCTCGTGTCTGCATCGGATCTTGGTCTACTTCCCAATTTTCCATCGCATCTTCTGCCTTGCAACGTTTCTTCTAGTTCTGAGCACTGCAACATTTTCTTATCAAGTTTATAATCTCCGAATTTATTATGTTGCACACCATCTTGGCAAATGTTCGAATAGGATTTTAAAAACACCGGTTTCTGTATTGGGGCTATATTTCTAACAAGTTCCATGTTTGGCATTTCTTTTAGAATATTATTAGAATTTTGCGTGAGCTGATCCTTAACAAAAGCTGGATTATGATAATCTCTTGCATTGTCACAGTTGTTCCTAACATTTGGTAAAAGAGAAGGTATAGTACTTTGATTCCATAAGTAATTGATAGGAGAATTTATGTTACAATTATTCTCATTTTCTGAAGAAAATGTGATTTTTGATTCACTTAAATCTGTACAAAGTGATGCATTTGCAAATGGATTTAAATTATTTTTCATGTTTCCATTTGATAATTCTTTACAATCCTCTGTTTTAATGAATTCTGCATTAGAAAATTTATTATTATCTAAATTAAAAATGCAATACTCAGATTCGGATACCGGTTCATTAATTATCTCATTGATTTTAGTATTTTCTAGATGCTTAATTTGTTCTTTTAATTGACTAATTTCCAATATGTAGCGCTGAGTTTCAACATTTGATTTCAATTTGTATTCTTCAAATTCATCCTCAAGATCTGTGAATTGCTTTTCCAAATTATATTTCTCTTCAATAGTTGATAACGGTCCGTTAGATTGATCATTTTTATTATCGTGAGAGGCAAATTGTTCTTCATACTCAGCGACTTTGCTTACGAGTTCAGAAAACTTTTCATCACTCATTCTTTGCTCTTGATCAAAGATATCTCTTTCATCGTCCAGTTTTGAAGACCAATATTCCTCACATTTGTCAAATTCTGTTTTTAATAGTTCTAAATTGGTTTCCAAGATTAAACATTTTTCAGCATCCTTAGCTTTCTCTTCATCCCTAGATATTCTTTCATCTTCGAGGACTCTCTGAAGTTCTTCAATAGTCATTAAGAGATTGGATACCTTATCGGCTTGACATTGATCACCACAATTTGATATTTGGTTCGGCACCGCTTCCACTTCCATAAAATCATCTTGAAGTGAAAGATTCGTTTTGCAGATTGTTTGGTTATCTAAATCGATAATGTTACGGCAAAAATTATCAATTATATTTTGAGACAATGAAGCGCTTATTTCCATTACGATATTTTCAAACACCATTGATGCGTTAGACTCTGGGAATTCTTTATTTGATTCATGGTTGATTTTAATAATATCATTTTTTATTTTATCCAATATCCAATATAGTGCCATGTAATAATGCTTGACATTACTAGTACTGAAATACCTTGACAAAGATTCACACTTAGTATCCTGAAAAAGATATGACTAAATTAGTTATAAGGTATTAAGATTTCCTATGATATTAAATTTATAATACTTATTGTAATAATAAATGCATGAACCAAAGTATTGTTATCTTAATTTATATGGCTAATTTATAAAAAAAAATGATAGTAATGACATCATCATATGGTATAATGGAATATTATTTTTAGCATGTTGATATAAAATATATTAACAAGAAATTGACTAGAAGGAATCATTAATTAGTTACTTATTTATCTGTAGTAATGCAAGAAACATTGCAAGATAACTAAATTCTTTTTAGCCCATTATGGATACAGCATTTCTTTGTGCATTTATTTAAATGTTAACGTTAAAAGGATTACTTTTGGCAATTTTACTGAAAAATACAGTCTATAAAGATTCTACTTTTAGTGAGAATCAAATAGTGATTATTGCAAATTGACTTTTTGCATTATGAATCAACAAGGAAAACTCGCGGAGTAATATGTTAGTTGTGTAGTAAATAATTAAGTATCCTGTTTGTTAAAACAGTTTTGAAATGATGCAATGGTGAATGAGCATAGTCACAAACATATATATATGGAATGGATGGTTAAAATGTCCATGTGATGATGTATGCTATTGACTTAAATCATGTGTCTATAAAGCTGTACTGTAGTTGATATTGTAAAATATTTTTTTTTATTGATTGAGTATTTTATGTTTATGACAGTCAATAAAATAGTTAAATGAAACACTTACCTCTAGAAGCCTAATGATTTTAGATACCTTTTCATCGGTTATATGTTTGAAGCACAATACATCGATTCTTTCATCTCGAGGCATTAACTCAGATTTCAAATCAACATTATTACTTTCATTAGTATTGCATTTAGTTGAAGGATCAACAGTGTTAGTTGACACATCTGTCGGATGATATTCATCGAGATCATCAATTTCAAGAGATAACATTTTCCGCCGGCGACATTTCCTAACTTTACATATCCTTGGACTTTTTTCCTGGTCTTCAGCATCCCCGTGAGATGGAGAATCACCCCGTCTCTTAGTTCCATTGACACCACACACTTCTGCTTCATTTGCTTCATCGTTATTTTTAACATCTGATGAAGAAGACTCTGATGGGATATCAACTAGACATGTGGATGGTGTCATTTTAATCTTGTCTCTAGGATTAGAGATTCTAAGATAGAGATTTTCCAGTTCCGCATTGGCTTCATCGTTTTTATCTCTTAATAAAATATTTTCATTAGTAAGTATAGACAGTTGGTTTTTCAGATAAACTGCGTCTAGTTTTTGAGAGGGACTTTCCTTTGAATTGTTGAATTGCTTTTCACTAGTCAATATTTTGATTTCTTTAGATAACTGTCTCTTAACTTCCATTAATTCTGATAACTGTTCTTGTAAATTATTTACCTCCTTTTCATAAAAAATAATCTTTTTCTCGGATGATGATAATTGAGTTTTTAATCTTAACTCTTCGGATTGCATGTCAGTGATTTTACTTTCCAAATTGGAAATATTCAAAGTCAATTGTTCCTTTTCTACGGTAATTCGTGACGACAATTGTTTGATAGCATCTGCATGTTTTGTCTCTAATAACTTTACAGTGTTCTTAGCAGCCGCTTCCATTTTAGAATGGTTTTCATCAACCTCATGAGAGAGTAGAATAGCACGTTGATTTGCATCCAAAAGATCAACTTTTAGTTTATCTCTTTCGGCAGACGTTTGACTTGCAGCGATTCGCAATGTTTTAGTTTCATATTGGTAAAGTGACAGAACTGCTTGAGTCAATGTAGCTAATGAGTTTGGAATAGATGATGAATGCATAGTTGAATTGATGGATTTAATTTCTTCTTCCAATATAACAATAACTTCTGAGACCTTTGCATTATCGCCTTTAAGTCCAAGATCGTTGAGGAGTTGAAGAGGTTGATATACTCCAGCTGACTCCCATAGCTCTCCGATGGTAAATGAAGCCATAGACAAATCAGAGTCTTCAGAATAAATTTGCATATGTGTGGCAGATTTAGATGGTAGGTTAATTTTATTTTCAGGTTGCGTGCAAGTGTCTGGATTATTATTTAAAATAATTACCCCATTTTTATGAATGTCATATGTTGCACATAATGGATTAAAAATTTCTCTAGTATTACTATTGCAGTCAACACCTTTTAAATGAGCCCTTGATTCGTTGGTGCATATATCATTGGGAACTCGCTGACAATCCGGAACCTCATGATTAATATTTTTTGAATCTTCATTAACACAGATCGAAACCTCTTTGTAATTGTTAGCGAATTTATTAAAATCACTACACTCCATATTATTATCATATTTTCTATTTCCAGAATATGAAATACTTCTTCGTATTTTGTTATTAGTCCGCCGTTTTTTATTCCCCATGGTTTTATCTGGATGAAGTGAAGATGCCACACAGATATCTGGTTCTGTTGTTTCCAGCGATGAATTATCAGTTTCTTGAATTGTATCGGAGAATAGACCATCCGGAGACTCTGCAGATTGAGCTGGTCTTGATCGGCGACCGTATTTTTTCGATCCGAATATAAATTTAGGAGATACTTCTCTTCCAGATGAATCTTCACCACTTAAAACGTCGGTTCTTTCCAATATTTTCATGGAGTTTTCATTGCTGGCTTCACCACCTAGTACCGACAGTAATCCGTCGCGAAATTGTGAAAATGCAACTTTAATTTCACTAGAACCGCCTAATAACAAATTTGTCAACTCTCGACCTCTATCTTCTAATTGGAGAGAATCACATAAATTTGTCAGAGCCTCTCTGTTAAGAGTTCCACAATTAGTAGAGTCGTGGCTTGTAAATAAGGCATACAACTGTTTTTCATACTGATCCATAGAATTGTCGATTTCCATTATAGTACTGAAGTAAGTTTGGCATTCATCATTAAAAACACATCATCACTATCGTATTTTTATTTTGTAATTAGAGGTTTAATATTGAATACCTACCTAAGAAGAAATTTTGATATTTTCAAATATTTGCGCTAAACACAAGCTCTTATGACGCACTTCAATTCTGTTGAATATAACTTAAAAGTAAATTACGAATATGACAGTCAAGAATGACAGTTCCATTACATCATGAACAAATTACAAACATATGTTGCTATAAAATAATTTATTATGTTTCAATTTTTTTTATATAAACAGAAAGACAAGGCTATTGGACAGTTAACATGGGTGGTAATAAAAAAGAGTGTAATCTTCGTAATTATTTATGATGTTTTGATATATATATATATATACATATATGATTATTATTTGTTTGAAGTAGACTGTGCAAGGTATGATTAACGGCAACACTGCACAAAGCTAAAATAATAATATCATTCTATGGCTAATTATGTGTCAGATTATCAGCTTGATGGATCGAACTCAGTTTAAAGTAATGTCAGTTCGCATCTGATTTGTTTATTATTATTATTGGGTTAAGTTATTCAACTGTAAAACAACATATATGTATAGTACAGTAGCCAAAAGTGGAACTGTGAGGTATTGAAATATAAATTTTACCAGTGTGATTATACGAACAGCAAACATGACAATTCCTGCCCCGAAGGCAAAATACAATTTGCTGAACGATGACAACAGAGGTGCTGTTGGTCCTCCGCGTTTCGACTTTCATGCGCATAAATCGGCAATAATAACATCGTTGTGCATAGGATTGCTGTCGATAACGGCTCTGTCCTTAATCATAATCCACCTTATCATGTACGAAAAAAGTCCAGAACTTGAGCGGGATTTTATCAAACACCGTGCAGAATTGTACTCATTTGATGAATTTGTCAATCAATATGAAATGTTTACAATTCCTGAAGACAATTCTACGAAGAAAGACAGCAGCAGAACTCCGCTCAAACTTGTTTGTTATTACAACATTCCAACAGATACGGCTGATTCATTAAAACCGTCTGACATAGATTGTAAATTATGTACACATATTAACATTGCATTTTCTAATATCCAAAACAATTCAATTTCAATTGACGATCAAATGAAAGATACGATAAACAGAGTCATCAGTCTGAAAAAATGCAATAAAAATCTGAAAGTTTTACTATCTGTCGGCGGTGCGACCTCGGACAGTCATTTTCCTGAAATGGTTTTGACACATGCAACAAGAAAAATATTTATCCAGTCTATAAAAAGTAATTTAAGAACATTGAAGCTAGATGGCATTGACCTTGATTGGGAATTTCCAGCTCTCGGTGTAAATACAAATGAAAAAATATTACATTCAAAATATTCACCAGATAAAAGACAACGTCAGCATTTTTCTCAGCTATTACGAGAAATTAGATCGGAATACATCAGAGAAAACCGAAACTATTTACTCACTGTAGCTGTCGCAGCACCAGAATCTATTGTCAATGTTGCTTACGATGTTGGAGAGCTAAATAAATATGTCGACTTTATAAATGTTATGTCTTACGATTTCCACTTTTACACAAAGTATACACCATTCACCGGTATCAATGCACCCCTGTACAAAAGAAAAGAAGAGACATTGTATTTTTCTACATTGAATATTAATTACACAGCTCACTTGTGGCTACGAAAAGGCATGGATAGAAATAAAATTGTCATCGGTTTACCAACGTACGGGCACTCTTTTACCTTAGTGAATAGCAATAATGCCCTTCCTGGCAGTCCTGCCAGTGGTTTTGGTAAATTAGGATCCCTAGGGTTCGTAAGTTATAGTGATATTTGTCAGTTTATGAATGTTAATACAAATGTACAACAAGACTATGACAATGATACACTATCTCCATACTTACACCATGGGTACGAATGGATATCATATGAAGATAAGCAAAGCATGATCAACAAAGGTAAATTTATTCGGGATCATAATTTCGGAGGAGCGATGGTATATTCCCTGAACAGTGATGATTGTTCTGGTGTATGTTCCCAGAATCGACAAACAAAGTTAAGTCTTACTCGATACCTCAGTGACCTTCTTTTTGATGATGATTTGTGACTAATAGAAAAATCTCTGACTCAAGCTTTGAATGTACTCTGAGTCTGAAGAGTCTAATTGACACTATCAATCACTCAGGTTAAAGTCATGATACATAGTCTATCTGATACCTAAGAAATCTCTTTATTTTGTTTATATCAATGTTATAACATTTTGTAATCTCCGTGTCTATGCTGATTATGTTTAGTACAAGATATTACCTATTTACCACTGTTAGGTGGTGCTTATTTTCAAATACTTGGATAGCAGTCAGAGCAAGTCTTGTCGACACAAAACTAGTAACTTCACAGTTTTGTTTTATATTCGAAGATGACAATATTTCTAAAGCAAGAAGGACCAGACAAATGGCTCTATAATCATAGCAAACTGTGTCTAACCCATTTCATGACAAGTTTAAAAACACCAAGGATGTCTGCTATCTTCTCTATATTCTCTGATGAAGGCATAGTATTACAATAATAACTATTGTAAATAAGACTTACATTGATGACAATTAGTCTAAAAAAAGATATTGTAGTCAAAATCAAATTAATTTTCATTAATTATTAATGTGAACTGAGTTTGCCTATTTTACTAGACTCTTGATTCCAGCAAAGTTAGGCAAAACACTGTCAATTTCTAATACATCTAAACACAATTTGTATAGTTATATAATTTGCAAAAAATGTTTGTATTACATTAACAAGAGTCGAAATACATCGAAAAAGTATTTTAGTTAGAAAGTATGGTGCAGGCTGTATAGTATAATTTTATTCGATATTTTATCATCGTCCTATGTGGTATGCTATTTATCGTCTAAACAAATGTTGCCAACGTTTTTAAATGTTTTTGTGGTGGCTTTGGTACTATTGTATAAGAAAATTTTAATAAACAAGTAATAGGCTGTGAGAGTTAAATGTTAGCTATTAATTTTACACAGGATTACAGTGTTTGGATATAAAGACCATGTAATAAGAATTCGGTATTGTTCATATTCTCGTTTACGTAATGATCGCTACCAGATAATAGAGCTTATATGGAGACAATTATGTGCCTATCTAGCAAATTTCTTTTGTGTTATCATAGGAAGCAATTCTGATTACTTATCAACCATAGATAATATTGTTGATTTTAATAATTTCGTCACACCAGTGAATGATAAAATCGTCGCTTGAATGCAGAACTGTCCTATGTCACACTAGAGTTAATTTACAGAAGAGCTGTTTGAAAAATATTAGAATACATACATTCTTGTAACTATCTTTGTAAAATTTTTTCTTTTTGCATACTTTTTGTAGATTTGTATTTTATATAAGGGTAAGGTCATATAATTTGCAATAAGTATGTTTTAGATTGGACTGAATTAAAAAAAAAAGTAATAATTTGTTACTTAGGTTACTTCGGTTTCAATGAAATTTATTTATAAATATATTATGTTGATATAATACATAGGATACTTTATATGTCATGGAAAAGTATGCCATACATAGCTTTTAGTACAAAATTTAATTTAACTTAAAATTTGACTTAGGATATTTCTGCACTCCAGCGACGAAATAAAGTCTTTGACTAAAGTTTTTATGTCATAAATTAAATAAATAGATTTATTTGGTAGAAACAATATATTTTCACTTTTATGCATATATATATATTAAATTAATTGGGATGTTGTTGATCAAGGCTGCGGTTTACATGATATAGTTGACGGGTAGACAAATCTAAAATATAAACCCAGTTTGATTTACTTATTAGAGATTCTCCAAGAATCCGTTTCGCTAGCTACCTTCTTACATTTTTTCAGTCTGAGCCAGGTCTATTGGTAAATTTTCACTCTTCATGGCGAGTGGGCGAATGGTTCATTTTCTTTCTCCATAAATAAGTATTAAATCAGAGACGTACCATTGCTTTTTCTAGCTATTAAATAAATATATATTATTTTATTCAAAGTAAAAAGCTACACATTAATAAAAAATAAGCAATTTTTGCCATGTAAATATTTAAATATTCCTATGACATTAGTATTTAAAGACTGCCTGTTAAAAAATATTGTGAAGTAATATGTTCAAATCTCTGTATTTAATCATACATTTACCGATATATGTTAATTTATTTGGAGTTTATTTTATAATTAATTATTTTTTATTGACATTCCGGTTATTTCATTTGATCTATATCTATTGTTATTGTTTTGAGATATATCCACAGAAAATAATCTTGCCTAGAAAACTGTAATATTTTTTTCATTATGATAATTACCCATGAAGGTATATATGATGATATAAAGAAGTATTGTAATATTACGAAGTGCTTTTAATTAGAAGAGATAATTTGCAGAATATTAGTGTTTAAAAATAAGGGATGAATTTGAAACAAGCGCCAACATTAGATGTCAATGAATTTTTCATCAGGTGAATAATTACTTCAGCAGATAATTTGGTTGTGATGCCATTACAAAAACTGCATCATCTTATTTAGATAATTAAGTTGAATATTTGAAACTATAAGAGAGTTTAGAGAGTTTTCCTAGATATATTTTACAACACCCTATAGTCTAATGTTCATCATGTCCAACACATATTCATTCCTTTTTTTATATGGTGGGTGTTGGATCGGAAGAATTTTTTAATTTTTACCCTGTAGACTCTAAAAGATGGCATTGTAACCAAAATAGCTGTGATAAAATTGATTAAACTGATGAAATCAGCTATAAAATAGCTATCACCTTATAGAATTATAATTTAATGTAGTTTTTCATTGTTGATTAATAATTATTACTACAATATGGAGAGGTATAAAATGCTTGGAAAATAATCAGGTTATTATAAAATTAATAATAAAATTATTTAAATTTTGATTCAAAGAACTGTTTATTTGGCAGTAATTAATGATTAAAACTGCTCATAGTAAAATTTAAGCATATGTGTTTATATTATCTATACAACAATATTTATGTCCTATAACCTGCGTATTTATGGCATATTTTAAATATTATTAGTGCTTAAATTGTAATGGAAATGGTGATTATCCTTAGTTATTTTGTTCACTTTAGGTCGGTGAATAAACTCTTAAACTGATAACCATATTTTGATGGATAACACTAGTCTGTTGGGTTGAGGTTGTTAAACAATCAATCATTGTAAAAACAACCTGTTATATAAAATCTTTACATTGCGGACATCGCCTTAGAACAAACAAAAAATTGATATTTCTTAGTTTTTTTACGTTTTTCTATTTGTTATAATTGTGACACCAAAACAATTTTACAACTTAGTTAAATAATGTTTCAACTGATAGCATAAAATCTCCATAGTGTTTGTGCATTCTATAGGTATCCCGCTATGTTATAACATTTATGCGAAACACAGTTTTTTCATTAGGTACACTTTTATCAATGGGCCATGATATGGTATTCCTTTTCAATTTAAGCACTGATTTTTCAACGATATTGATATTATGCATAAGTTTATATTATTAAAATGAGCTTTAAAATTATGCTAAGGCCATGCTATGATTATACCGTAACAT
>JAGVSQ010002191.1:0-25648 GCA_022683975.1 Rhyacophila evoluta | reverse complement strand
CGGAGATCCATATACTCCTCTTTCGGAGTGGATATCTTCACACCGTGTAGATCCACGTGCTCCGCATTCAGGGCAAACGTGGTTAAATATAAATATAATATTTCTTTAGCGATATAAATAATATTTTCATATCGCAGCGTTTTGCACTATATCTATAATTAATGTGCGTATGTTTATTTCATAAAGTTGACACTAATTGCTAAATTATCAATTTCCCATAAAATCGGTACTTTCTTTCCTTTCAGAATGGATGTACTGCTTTGCAGCGAGCCGCGGCTGATGGACATTCAGAGGTTGTCAAACTATTGCTGCAGCATGGATCTGATCCCAGTCGACAGGATATTCTTGTAAGTCAACAACCTATCACACTTTTGACTGTCAAAGAGTTTTTCCGGGTCTATATCTAAATTAAAAGTATGACTTTAATATAATATGTTGGGTCGATTAAAAGGCATAATAATTATACATTCAAATAAATTATAATGTAGGATATGTCTAAAGTAATTATTTATAGCAAAAATAATTTAACATAATCTATTACAAATATATTATAGATTAAAGTGACCATAGGTAGTGCCATTTGAAATGCACAAAAAACGTTTATATTTTATACCATAATATCCATTAAGCGTATGCGAGTAGATGACATTATTACTGGGGAATCTCGCGCGAGTATTTATTTCTTTAATCATGTTGGTTTTCAAATGCACACTAATGTTAAAAGAGCGAATTAAACAAAAAATCGTTAAATTAGTTAAATTTAATTAATTAAAATTAAATTTAAATTAGTCAGAACTTGATTTATTATAACGACGCCATATAGCTCAGGGAAATTTGTATAGGATCCGAAGCTTAAATTTAGTTTAAGAGGAAGTAGTCGCCCTGCGTAAATTGTTTGGAAAAAGGTAACGGATGAAATATTCACAATACGCAAATATATCATACGCTTCCCTGCTGTTATTAAATCAGAAATATGTAAAAAATAACATGTTAAAAAAAACTGCCGTTGTAATATGTTTTGGGAGCTCGGATACGTATAATCTCAGGATACATTAAGCTTGAATTTAGACATGTAGCTTCCCTAAGCAATTTGCATGTAAGTATAAGTACGATAATTCTTATTGTAGGCTGGGTCAAATGAAATATATAATAAAATAATAATAATGATTATTAGCTCGTGTACCAGTTCATCAAAGTAGCCATAACCAAGTGAATGTTAAAGACGGTGGCGTTGAAAGGGTTTGATTGAGAGCTAGTGCGTCTAACGTGTAATTATTTGACGTTGATAATGGCCGCTTCCCGAGAATTTTTATGAAGTAATTTTATGTGTAGATAACCGACATAGATTGTTTGCGCCTCGGGTTTTTTTTAATAACAATCTATTTGTTGTGATGTAAATACATTTAATTTATTGTGAGAACTAAAATGTAGCCGTGTAACTATGTATAGGAATACACACAGATAATTGTTGCGTATGATTTTGCAGAAAATCTCGCGTGTGGTGTCTATCGTCTATCGCCAGCTTTATTGTATTAATTAGTTTACAATGTTTTTTCCATTAAAAATAATTGAAAACTAGAGTGCGTATATATATGTTTAGTTCAAAATACAAGTTACGATTAATTTTGAATTACCACACATATACCCAGGGCCGGCCCTATGGTTGCTAGCGCAATTTCATGAGAAAAAAAAAACATATAGTATATGAATATACTATCTAAAAATGTATCGTGTATTAATGACAATTAAAATAATAAAATCCGCGTAGTTTTAAGCGACAAATTTGGCAACCGAGTGCCTTTGCGTGTCGTCAAACATGATTCCTTATATATATGTATATACTGCCTTTTTTTACAAAGAAACGCTGAATCGAAACAATATTTCATTAATTATTTTCACCTTTTCTTTCTTTTGAAAGTGGCTCCTTCGTGGCGCCCTAAGTACAATGGAGCCCCGGGGAACAGCTCGTGTTGCCGGTAGATTGAGTTGGCTCTGCATATATAATATAATATTTTAGCCTTGCGTGTCATATATATGTCATTAAATTTGTCATTTTGATACCTAAAATTTCATTTCCGAGATTGAAGCTTACCACCATATATTTTTTACAGCAATGTGTACCTCACCTGAATCAAGAGTATATGTTTTTACATTTTCCAAAAGTTACTCCTACGCATTTCCATCGCCTAATTAGGAATTAAATACTTACCCCACCAACTAAATTCTTGTAATATTAGTAAAATACGACAGGTGTATCGATCCGTTTATCGGTCGTTTGCCTGCAAAAATATCAATTTATTATATTTCATGATAACATAATCGAGAGAAACATATTTTTTCCGCCATTAATAAAATATTAGTTACGGTACATTTTAATATCAGTTGTAAACCGCGAACCAATTTATTCATTTTACTTTAACAATGCAGCAGACCTATCAAAATATCAGAAGCTTTGAAATTTATGACGTTGATATACAACCTATAATAGAATTTCGATACATGGAAGCACGGTAATCAATCATTTTTAAAGCGTTGCAGTGATGTAAAAAATATAAACAATCTACTATACTTACTCGTACTTTTTTGCGCTGGGCTTAATTTTGCATTTGGCAAAATACTTTTTCTGGTTAGTGTAGATAAATAATGGGATTATTTATACTAATATTTGGTAAATTCATTGATCACATTCAATATCCCCATTATTTTGTATGATAGTGTCACGATAGTTATAATATTATAGTTGTCATGGTTTCATTGTTTTATATCTTATGACAAAAAATCAAATACCAATTTTCGAATTGGTATAATGTATTAAAAAATAGTATATACGACCGAAGAACCATAACTTTCATAAAAGCTTCTTGTAATATATATAAAATCTATGTAAAAAAACAGCCGATATCACATTTCTGATAAGCGGGTTAATCTCGGGATCTGTCGTATGTTTTTGATTGAATTGAACTGAAAAACGGTCATTTCGCTGTTTTGCTCGCCGTATTTAACTCATTGAACACTATTTAAAATGTTTATTTTTTTGCTCGGACACTGTATAATAATAATCCTCGAGCTTTTATTCCCGATAAATGTTACCCTAAATAATGCATGTAGCACATAATACATTCATCGGGCCATAAATTTGTGACAGCAACAATCATAAGTCGACGTGTACATGTGTACGGGGGCATCTACAGATGTGATGCGACATTAAATTAGTTGAAAGGATATTTCGTATTAGAATCTAGCATGATTTGAAAAGTAATCGATACAAAAATTTTGTGGCACTAATTCGAATTCAATATTAAAATTTTGTTTCTTCATATCGTTCATAGTATTTATAAAACCCTGTCGGTAACCAGTTGCTGCTATCAGGTGATTCATATTATTCTTTAGTTTAATAATTACATGTTGCGTCAACTTTGTGTAAACGAAATACGTATTTATCGAACAGTTCCCATGCCTAGGGAAATGGTTGGCTTTAAAATGGATAAATAACTCATTAGAAAAAAGCATATATCGTACAGTCTTAATCGTTATCGTGTAGAAATATTCTGAATCTATGAAATAAACAGGCTACGCGGGAAAAATCGTATTCATATACATTAACTATCTATTGCATTACATGATGATCGATTATTAAATTCATTCAGAGATTGAGGGTTAATACGTTGGCGTAAATAGTTATTCCTAAGTTTATTATTGGTAGTTAACGCAAGTTACCAGACTAATAAATACGTACAAAAACGATATTGTGATGATTGCAAATACGAATTTTATAGTTTTTTTTTTAAATTTACTAAGCCATCTGAAATCTTAAGAAGGTTTATTTCGGCTAAACAAGTGATACATATTATTGAAACAGAGTAGATAATTTACATTGCGTAATCTTAAGTGTATATATTTAAGACTTGAAAAGCTGTATGCATGAAGCAATCAATATGTGGAGGCTGTAATAGTATTTACATTGAAAGAGAATTTTATAGTTGCACATAATAAATGCAATCTTGAGCCCAATGGGTAGATCAAATGACAACTAAAATTTTGTGTGCAAAAATGCAAATATATTATAAATACATACATTTGCACTGAGGGTGACAAAAATGATGACTGACGATTCTCTGCTAAGCAAAGCATGGCATACGAATATGACTGGTATGAGCATAGCGTGTGGCAAATATCGTTTCTCCAATTATCATATTTTTAATTTTTCTTGTCACAATTTTTTCTATTTTATATATTCTATAATTCATTACTGTAAACCCACTGCTAGGATGCATGCTATAGATGTATAAATATAGTAATTGTTAGTTATCCATTTAAAATATACTTCTCTTTTCTATGCAAACGAATATGGCAGGTTAATTTTTCGTATATTTACTTTCATATGCACTGTATTTGATGTGTTATTATTTGATCCAAAACTGATCTACAAAATAATGAACAATTCTATATTTTTCAGCATGGTAACACAGCTTTGCATGAAGCAGCATGGAAAGGTTACAGCAGATGCGTTGCTCTCCTTTCTACTCGGAGTGAACTGCACACCAGAAATAGTGGAGGCTTTGCTCCTCTCCATCTCGCTTGCCAGAACGGACATAATCAAACCTGCAGAGAGATACTTCTTGCAGGATGTGATCCTGATATACAGAACAATGTAAATATATACCTTATTTGAATTTAGTTCGCATCACTTGATAGAATACTATTTGTAAATGTTTGCAACTTTTAATGAATTTGAGAGATATTATTTTAATGAATGTGGGCTGCTGAAGAATGACTCTAAAATTGTTAAGGTTAAAAATGCTTTGAAACCTATCTCAATAATCACAGAATTGAAAATACTATTATTGGTAATGTTTTATTGCAATTTTTTAATTTAAAATTTTCCATACTTTTTTTCAGTATGGCGATACCTCCCTACATACTTCAGCCCGCTATGGCCATGCAGGAGTGACAAGAATCTTAATTTCAGCTGAGTGTCATGTCTCCGATCAAAATAAAAATGGTGACACAGCTCTTCATATTGCAGCAGCTATGGGTAGAAGAAAATTAACAAGAATACTTCTTGAAGCCGGATCAAACAAACAACTTAAGAATAAACAAAATGAAACAGCCCAAGACATAGCCATGCGAAAAGAATTAAGTGAGATAGTGGACATACTCACTGCTTCTTCATCGAAAGCAAGAAAAGAAGGGAAGAAAAAAGAAAAAAGAGACAAAAGCAAAGAGAGAGCTATTGATGTTCCTGATGGGTTACCTGAGAGATCTGGAAGTAAAAGAAGTAAAGAGAAAGAAGGTCATCTAAACGCAAGTCCAAACAAACATAAAGACAAGAAAAAGACCAAAAATGTTCACTTTGAAAGTAATGGAAGACATTGGTCACCGTATGGGTGTCATTATTATCCTGATCCAAAGAATTTTCCGAAACCCAATTTAGATTCATTGCCAAAAGAGCCTCTCAAAAAAGGGGAACAGTATTATTTAGACTTAGCGGGAAATATATGTAAAGGTCCAGTGGGTGTAGGCTATACTTGCTATTGTGCGCCATTCTTCAGACACATGGAAGATAAACTTAATAGAGATAAACAAGAGATCAAACATCACATTGATAAAGCTCATGAAAAATTGGACCAGAAGGTTACCAACTTGGAGCTCAGAACTCAAGGACAAATATCAGAATTAACTCGGTGCGTAGCTGCTGAACGGGTTCTGTGTAGAGAGAGGCAACACCACTTAGAACAATGGTTAACGAGAGGAATGATTTTCCGAGCATCTGAAAGAGTAAGGAAACTTGATTTTAGTCCAAAAGGTTCAATAGATATTGCACCATTGAAAAGGACAAGAAGTTTAGAAATGTTGGATGCAACATCAAAAACTTGGAATATAATACGTTCATTTAATGATAATGCATTTCAAAGAGAACATTTCGGCAGCAGTTTCCAAAAATCTATGAGAAATGCGTCAAAGAGTGCAGATATTTTAGAAGTGGACAGTAAAAATAAAGGAGGTCAATTTCGTAAAGGAATTATGAAAAAAGAAAATTCAAAAAGTACTGAATTTTTAGATGCACCGTCCCAACAACAGACATTTCATAATAGTGCTAGATCATCCAATAAAAGTCTCGCTACCACAAGTGCAACAGATGGGGCTAACAAATTTAAAAGGGTGGTTGAATCACCGCATAATGTGATTGCAGAAATTCATACCAAATCTAGCAAGAATAAAGGAAGTGAATCTCATGGTGATTCAGATAGTAAACAAGTATCCGAATCAGATGATAAGTATTCTTCTCCAAGTAAACGGTCTAGCAAATCGTTTCCCAGTGGTGACAATACAACAAATAGCCAATGGCATTCAGAAGCATCCAGCGTTTCAAAAATGAGTGTCATTGCGAACCCCCAAATAGTGCAAATAAAAAATCCACCAATACAAAATGTATCGGATGAAGTAAATAGTAAACCAGAGCAAGAAACATCTTACATGATGTTACAAAAGGAACAAAATAGGAATTGTCTCGTAGGAATAGAGAGTGATGGATATGTGAAAATACCAAAACATTCAATAAGATGCGATGACGGAAATGTTTATGATCATTCGAAATCGTCTATGATTCATGTCGGACACATTCACGATGAAAGCCGACAAAACTTACAAGTTGCTAAAGAAAATCCACAAGACAATTTAGAGATAGAAACTTGTCCCAGAAAGTCTGTGCATGAATTGGTTGCAAGAATACAAGAGCAGCAATTTTTAGATGAAATAGAACGAGTCTCTTGTTTGGAAGTGAGGGATACAAGGTCTCCCGTTAGCAGACCCCTGTCACCAAACTATCAAGCCGCCCCACATCAACAAGCTAATGCTACATGGCAGACCAACTCAATTCCACTAAGTGACAGTACTCATTTTAATACCATAGAACCAATCAATCAAACCACAATTCAACATAGTAAGTCTTCACACAAAACACCTCAAAATGCAAAGTCGCCAGAAAAAAAGAAATTCAGTTTTCATAATCTCATCCCTTTTCCTTCAAGAAAAATGTTTAATTTCCAACATAAATCTGATGGAAATAGATCTGAAAGTAGCGACGAGGAAGATGCGCCGATAAGAAGTACTCTAGAGCCCGGATTAATGCAAAATTCAAATTTACTTACAACTCTCCCGCTGCCTAATTATGAAAATATGATATCAGGGCAAAACGCTCAACCGCAAATTCCTTATAAAACAAATGTACCCAATGGACATTTTAGTCATAATCCAAACAACATGGCTTTGAGAGGAACATTGCTGCCAATACCTAAAGATGCATATTTTCACGAAATACCAAATAGACAAAGGTTACATGATAATCCAATAATCAGTGGCGTTATTAATCAAAGAGGCTCTAGTCAATACAATCCACTTTCCAGCCATATGCATGTACAAAATCATCCACATTTTCAAAAAAACACCACGTTATCTCCATATTCAAACAAAGTCTCAAATGAAAATTTTCCTGCAAATTATGGTAGAAGTCGCAATCCGGTGTATAGCTCCAACGGATTACTAAGCGAAATGATGCATGACCATATCGACAGAGAAATGGCTAGAACACCTCATTCGTATACTAGCCAGCTCGATGAAAATGCTGAAATTGAAATTTCTAACATAAACAACCCCAACATCCATTCGGATTTTCAAGGACGGTATACTACTAATGCACTGATAAATGGCCAAAGTCTTCTCCATAGCAATCATCATTATCAGTCACATGGACACCTCACTGATAATATGCATATACCTTTAGAGAGCAATGGTATTAAACACAACTCGCACGAGCCACCAAATGACAATCACTTCCAGCACAGAATGCAAAATTTAGCGATAAATACACATCTCTCTGAATTGCAAAGCCAATTAGATAGAGATTCACACAATGATTCCGGTTACAGTACAAAAGTGTACGGTAGTTCACAAGGAGCGTCACCTAGTTTGTCAGGAAATGTTGATTGTACTGAAAATGTCAGTCAAAAATTAGGACTTGCCATAAACCGAAATATAAGAAATGATCCCATCAATCGTCCACTCCATCCACACCTCGGAGCATCGAGCCTTGTATGACAATAATTGAAAGATTTTTAACTTAGCTTTAAGGATATTTTTTATAAGATAATGAAGTACAACTTATGCATAATGTATTGTTAACAGTATTTTATAATTTAACGTTGTTGCACTGATTTAAAATGTATTTTTTTAAAAACATTAATTTTAATTGTATTGAAAAGATACAATAATAATTCCAATGAAAATTTTACAAAGTATTTATTGAAATTGTAATGTGCATTTTATAACTTATCGTAACAAATGAATTTTTAAATAAAATTATTCTTTTAAACATTCTTTAATATTAAATTATTTACATATAAATTTTGTGAATTATTTGCAAATGATTGAAGAGTACTATGATACAAAGGAGTGCCTTTGAGAGTTTGAGAATTAGCACTATCAATTCTGACTGCAACATAATCACCTGGGGAAATAGTTTTCACATCTCTACTGTCAAATGCTCCTGGGACCGCCACATTAGCAATAATTACTTTAATATTTCCATCATTTCGTCCCGATAGCATACTGTCAGATCGTTTGCTTTTACCTTCGATTAATACCAGTTGTATTTCACCTATCCACAAATTATTAAGTTCACTTGCTCGTCTCCGATAAACCTCATGCATCCGATTAAGTCTATCACTCTTTACATCGTCTGGAACATCATCAATGTACCGTCTATGAGCAGTAGTTTTCTATAAAAAATTAATACAGAATGTTGAATACAAAATTAATGAATCACATAATCAAAAATCATAATCAAAATTTGTAATGATATTTATATAGATAAATTTAATAATCAACCAGAATTATTCGAGCAGCCTAATTTCAACATGACATTTGACATCACTTGACAAAACACTATTATAACGTGAACATCATGAGGATCAACTGATTATAATATATGGAAACTCACTTCTCTCATGCTGTAAGGAAACACATAGGCCACATTATATTTGACAGTCTCCATTAAACTAATTGTGTCATTGAACTCCTCTTCAGTTTCATGGCAGAATCCACAGATAAAGTCACTTGATAATGCAACTAGAAAAAGATTTACAATTTAGTTTAGTTAGTCATCACATTTTATCACGCATGGTATGAAATATTATGTGAGTGAGTGAACAGGGTGCAAAATTCTTGTAATATAATATTGTTTCTTTTTTGCAAAAACATGTTCATATGATCGTGCGAATAATTATTGTTTATGAGAAAATTGCCATGAAGTAATTTACTAATGAATTTTATATTGTAATTATATTAAAATTACAAATATTAATAAGAAACACTCTCAACGTCATGGAAGGCAGATAAATTGCATACATAGTGACCTTTGAGCATATTTTTTTTTTGTGTGTACAGGTTTTTATAGTGTAGTATTACTACTAGCAATTGCAAAACGAAATTCAGATTTCGCATAGGGTTCTAAAATATGCGCTAAGTTATAAATCTTTGTGCGTACGCAAACAGGAAACACTGATCCCAAACCTCAGCAATCAACCATTTGATTGGTAAATTAAATAAATATAGAAGTGCAGGTCTCCTGAGAGAGAGTTAGTTTGCAGAATAAAGATGGTAGAAGATAAATAATTCACAAATCCACATTTTTCAACATCGGGTCAGTAAATTTGGCATGTATATTTTGAAACCAAAAAGGACATAGGAAGTTTATATCAGACCTAGGCGAGATGTTTGTTTCTGAAATATTCGAGTATATTTTATGTTACTAACCCAATACATACTGTATTTTCATAACAACTACCTAATATTATTGAAAAATGTATGTGCTGTATATGTCAGTATGTGGTTTAAGTAAAGTACATTATATTGAAAACAACTAGCAAAACACGCTAAAGTGATGGCATCTAAGAATAAACTATGTATATTGTATACATACCACCTGGCAGCATGTCTCTCACGTGATCGATAAGGTCTAAGTAAATTTCTCTAGTATAGCCTCTTCTCATACGTTCTAACACTGATGAGTTCCCTGATTGTGCAGGCAAATGCAATGATTTACAAATGTTAGGTCGTTCCTTAATTATTTGCAAAACCTATGGACATAGAAAATACCAAATGTTTGTAAAAAGTCATAAAATAAATTGGGAAATATTTGAAAATTGTGCAGTAAAATCTAATTATTATAAATCCATTTTAATGTTAGTGACAATTTAATTAACAAACATACTGCTCTTAAAAGCTGTTACGTAACTTAAAGTAACACTTAATTTTAAAGCTCATCCTTTAAAATTTAAATAAATACATCACAAACGTTTACAATTTTAATTTAGGATATATTTAAAAATGAAAATATATAAATATGAATTCTGTAAAAACTAACAAATCTATGTAATAAAAAAAGTTACCTCATCAGGAAAATCTTTAGGATGTGGAGATGTAAAGCGAATTCTCATTTCGGGATCAACTAATGATACTTTGTCTAATAGATCAGCAAATCTTACACCCCCTTTTTTTGATTTGTAGACAGTCTTGAATCCTTTCACAATTTTTGTCATTGCCGTAAAATCATTACATTCTGATAAATCCCTATAACTGTTGACATTTTGTCCTAAAAGCGTAACTTCTTTTACTCCTTGATCAGATAAATGCTTCACTTCATCCATTATAGAAGTGATTGGTCGAGATCTTTCCTTCCCTCTTGTGAAAGGTACTATACAGTATGTGCACATGTTGTCGCACCCTCTCATGATAGAGCTTCAAAAATTGAATCATAAATTAATTATTGTGAAATGGGGCCAGTTTGCCTGCCTAGGGGTGTCTTTACCTGACTTTTTTTATTTTTATAAAACCACTCACAACTTACTTATTTTAATGTAAATATCAATGTTTTATGGATTGTATTATATAGGGTTCTATGTTGATAACATTTAAAACTGCAAATTGTTTCTAAATCTATTTTAAAATATTTTTTTTGCAATATTATTGAATTTCGGAATTTCAGAATTTCAAAACATTACGTTGTATCTAAAACAACCATATAACTAGCTAAACTATATTCTAACATTTCACTTAGGAATAATTTAAGCATTTATTTTGTTGAATTTGATTAGTTTTGATGGTTTAGATTTTATGATTTAGATTTGAGTTACCAGGCAATTTACTACCTGAAATTAAATCATGCATTGGGGTCACTTTGCCTGCTATAGAATTGACAAAAATATGAGCGGTAGAGTTTATTATTATTTATAATTTGAAGTTACAATTTAAAATGTTTACTACATATAACTGTTATATAAACTGTGGAAATCGTTTAACATGAAAACGCTTCATGTAAAAAATTGGCTAACATGAAATACTACTGCGGCCTCAACAAAAGCTATGTAATTCAATACATTTTTTACTATTTACATGTATGTTAATGTATTTGAAGCATAAGTTACCTAATAATCAAGAAATTTTATATCTCAACTAGTAGTATCTAAGGAAGAGAAGAGACATATAGTTCCTATATAACATGGATAATCGTAAAACATAATTAAAAGTCTACTATTCTGTATGGAGCCGTGATTGGCGTCGTGATTGTATATTGAAATCATAAAATATTATGTTGCGCTTAACATTTATTGTTTAATTGAATTACGTTTTGTTCAGTATCTAACTCTCATTTATGTTTAGTTTTATTATTTTTGCGGAAAACACATTATATAAGTAAAACCCAAGGACCAGAGTAAGAATCGGGATACATTTTATTGTTTTACTATTGCATGTTTTATGAAAACCAACTAGCTCTAAACAATATATAAATCTTAATCAAACATTTTTTTAAACATTTGCTGAACATGCAATAAAAATAATATTTTAAATTATTGTTTTAATTTAAATTTTTATCTGTATACAATCTGTATCAACCCTGAAAAACTAAAATGTAGAATTAGATCGCCTGCGAGCTAATAACTATCTACAGACAACTCCGAGGTAAAATATTTTTAATCAACTATGAACATTTGCCACATTTTACCATGCATACTATCAAACTATATGAGCAAAATCTTTGAAAAATTTGAGCAGGCAAACTCACCCCGGCCGTAGACTGATTTCGTCTAATTTTTATTTTGTAAAAAAAAATAACCTGTTTATCATGATTTTACATTTATCATCCATAAATAATGCGTATACTAACTCAAACAATCAAATGAAATAAAATTTTATATATGTTATCATATCATATAAATTTAAAAAATAAGCGAAAAAAAATATTAAAAATCAGTCAGCCACCCGATTGCACGGTACCATTTTTCACTAAGCAAAATTAAACAATAATATATTTTATTGATGAAGATATTATTTCTGCCATTCAATAGAAGAAAGCAACAGTAAATATTAATGTTAATTTTTTCATTACATAATTTATAAGACCATGTTCTTACACAAAAGCAGTTTTTGAATCCTCATTCAATCTGACTGGCATAATGTCAGCATATGTTTCATCAAGAGATAGTAATACATTTACAGCAGATTGATTATTCTCTGTTACATCAAGAAGCCTTGGTAAATCTTTATAACTATCTGGACCTGCCACTGTTAAAAGAAAATAAAAAAATATTTTATTTCAATTTATATTTGTATATATAAATAATAGCATGAGTAGATCATTTATGGATTTCCATATTGAGAAGTTGTTCATTTTGGAAATGCAGTATATGAATATCCACACTTAAATGGCTTATATTGATAATTGTTTTCACAATAATTGGCTGTCACTCAATTGCTTAACCCATCAGGCATCCAGCATCATAGAATTGATTGAAAATCCTTAGAAGTTGTAGATTTCAAACTCACAACCTCCGGCACCAAAGCATGCAATCTATCTTCTTGGTCACCAGTGTGAAGTTATTATCAAACAAATACATACATACAAATCTATGGATTGAAATTCCTTTCTAGTATTGAATAAAACCACAATTTTTTAAAATTAAATTCTATTAGCATCTTTTATTTGTAAAAAAATACAATAGAACCTTCATAAAACAGACCTCAATGTAACAGACTTCACATATATAACGGACAAAACTTCGGGGCTTTTGGGGCACCCCCGCACTTGCATTAGTCCTTTATATTGAGGTTCTACTGAATATATAAATATTTACCTTGATAGTTTTATTAAAATTCCATAAAAATTACTTCAAACTACAAATACAACTAATATTATACTTACCAATATCAACAGTTTTCTCTTTTTCAATGACTTGATGTTTTAGACGCTCAGCCATACATCCGAGAATTCCTATTTTAAGTGAAGTTATATTTTTTGACCGACGTTTCTTTAATGATTTATAATATTCCAATCGATTCCAAATTTTAGTCTCGGCTCCTTCGCGTATTGCACAGGTAATAATTAAAATAACATCAGCATTTTCAACAACATCAGTTTTCAAATAATGTTTATTTTTTAATATGGACCATACTACTTCAGTGTCATTTACATTCATTTGACAACCGTAAATATCAAAGAAAACCTTTCGATTATGTACTGGCGATGAAACATCCTTCAAATAAGGTATTTTTTCTTCAATGATGGAGATTTCTGGTGCAGGTCCATCAGACATTAAAAAATCTTTGAGGCCAGGTCCATTTTTAATATTGTTAATTCTTTTTTCACTCTTTTGTATCAAGTCATTGGAGTAACCAACCAAATTATTGGATAGCAATCTACAGCTACTATGAAATGGTAGATAAGTATACTTTTTGTAAGTTAGTGGATTGTTGGCCAGAAGTTTACAAAACTGCTTCATTTTTAACTTTTATAATATTATTTTCATGTCACGCTGTAAAAATAGTCGAGATTATACAAAAAATAAAATAGTAGATACATAATGAATGGTACAAGACGGCATAAAATTATACTATAATTATTATAATCAAATTGACATATCCACTTACCTACGTACCTTACCTAAAATCACCTCTATTGGCGATTAAAATTATATTTGGGAAGTGTATTTAATTCTGGCAATACCAATATATCAACTCGAAAGTCCGATGTGAGTTCCGAGAAAATAAATCATGAGTAACCGGGAATTTAGTGAAGTTTATAACAGAGGTGATTGTGTGAATACTTTAATTTTTTTATAAATACAATTTCGTTTCTGCTATACTCACATAATGGTGTAAGATAATAAAATCCAGAACTCCGCAACCCACAGACTTGTCAATTCGGTAGTATGAATTGCCATACTGCGAGAAATATTCCCATGGTGCTTCATATTTATTTAGGTTAACCTATATATTTTGTATATAATTAAAATATAATCATTTTGATTTCAGGATCAAAATCCATCGAGAAAAGTCGGGACGAACGATACAGAGCATCAAAAGATGATTCGCGAGATAGATATCGACGTAGCAAAAGGGACAGAAGTCGCTCACTTGACAGATCGAATCGACGTTCAAGATCTAGAGAAGATAAATACAGATCGAAACACAGATCAGATCGTAATGAAGAAACTGGTAATACTCTTCACTTGAGACCATGAGTTCTTTTAATGTTCAAAAAAATGCGCCAGCAAATGATTCATTTTTTTTTTCAATGCTTTCACTGGTGTTTTTGTACTAATGGATGTAACGCTGTAGATGCAAGCCACAAAGAAATCTATCCACATCAAAAATAACACATGTCCATAGTTACAGAGTTCATAATATTTACATATTATTGTACTCAATTTTAGACTGGTTTTTGGTGTGAGACATCTTAGGAGAAACCAGCAACACATTTTGCTGGTGGATCAATTAAAATTGGCTATCTCGGAATATAGTGTATGTTTTAAAGTTGGTTACAGAGATTTCGCAAAAATTCGTTCATCTGTTAGCAGCAAAAGTTGTTATGGTGCACGTGCGTGCAACTTGCCGCTGTGGAAGATTTTTCGATAATGATAGGTCTCTGGATGTGTGCATACACCATTTTAAATGTCAAAGTATGCAAGTGTACATATACTGTGTAGTGTAGTACTGACAACATGATCATGTACACCCAACTCTTCACATGGTTTGGAAATAACACAGTCCACAAAAAACGAATACATATTTTACCTATATTTTTACGTGAATTATTTGTTTTAACATGATTCCCAGAAACAATTATCTTATATATTTTTAATTTCGCATGCTATTGTGGCCCGGTGTCCAATAAATGGCATTGAATTTCATACAGTGTAAGATCTTAACAATTCTACCTATCTCAACAGATCGTCATCACTTTCATTAACATTGGTGGATTCAAAAAACTAAACCATTATCAGTTGAAAGCCAAATGGCGAGCACGTAAACTTGATATCAACATCTACTTTTAGAATTTATTTATTGGGTTTTTATTTTTACCTTTTTTTACATGAGTTTCTATATCACTATGTTATTATTTTTTCAAATTTAGGGAACCAATCTTCAATTTTTCTATGTATTCTTCGTTGAGTGTATTTGTGAAAAGTTTTGTGACTAACTTCATTCAACTGTCTAAAATGCACCATTATCGCTTTCTAATTCATGTATCAATGATCAAAAATAAAATCCTTATTATTTTAGATACAATAGTGCGAGAAATGTCAATAAGTCCTACAAGAGAGGAAGAACGAATCCCCTCTCCACCACCTCCCCCACAATTATCAAAAATAACTATTGATTTTAACAAACCCATAAAGCCAGTAAGTATTAAAATAAATATTTCAATCATAGATATATCTGTAAATTTGACACCAGCTGAATTTTTAACTCAAATTAACAATATTTGTATCTTAGAAGACAAAATTCACTCTGAAAAGTAAAACAGTTCACTGAAAATGTCCTAAGTGATGGATCAAATTAATAAATTGTTTATTCATTATTTGTTAAGTTGGATATTGCTGGCAAAGTGCCTTTTGCACATCCAATATTCAATATTATTTAATATTTAGTATATGATTAATCTGGTCATGGTTAGTATGTAATTCTCATGTTAAGAGTATAGAAAAGTTTTTATTTTAATCTGCACTAAAATTAACTTATTTTCAGCAGTTTCGGATTATACATTAATCCAGTTATTTTTTCAAAGAATTTATCATTAATTAACGCATTAGAATCTTTCATATTACAATTAAGTATAAACAATATAAATGTATTATTTTCCAGGCTCAGCCTATAAAACTGTCATTGGCCTCGTCAACTCAAAATGTTGCTTCAACAGTCAAACCTTCAAAAGTAGCTTCAGTTTTTGGTGATGGTAGTGACGAGGAACCTGAGGAAATGCCGGCTGAAGCCCGCATGAGAATGAGAAATATTGGAAGGTAATTTCATAAATATTTTCATTAATAAACAATGAAAAAGAAATCAAATAATATTATTTATGCTTGTATTATTTGTAGGGACACTCCAACATCTGCAGGCCCTAATTCTTTTGGAAAAACAAAGCACGGCTTCTGCGATCCCAGAGGGACAATTCAAAAAAATTTGAAAGACACCATAGATCAAGCCAATCCTGGTGGAAACTCAACTTTAAAATATTCCAGCACTGTCTATAAATAATAGTAAAATCATTTGAAAGACTGTCAACTCTCTTAAAATAAGCAACTTCTTTAGATTTATACAAATTATTGATAACAATCAACTTGGATTATTTTCACATCAGAAATTCAGATTGCAATGAGGTACCCAATATAGGTAAAGTTATTCAATGGAATTTTACTCGTTATTAAAATAACATCTTTTTAGTATTCATTTTCTTGACATTTACGTCTAAATTTACGATGTTTTTTAAATAGTTAATTTATCTCATTACAATTACTAGATATTTTAAAAATTAGCCTTTTCTTATTTATTTTTTTTTGTGAAAAATTTGCCTTCAACGAATAAATCACAAATATATTACAACTGTTAAATGAACATCAATTGTATTTCCAAAAACTCAATGTCAAAATACCTAGCAATAAGTACAGCCATAATTTTAATCTTTTAATATATTTACTTGAAATATTTTCGGAATTAAAAACTACTGCTATAACAAAATGGAAGTTCTAAAATAATGATGATATTATGCCATCTAAACAATCAATTACTAAATTTGTAAATTGTTATTATTCTTTTACAAATTACCTACAAGTCAGCGAATTGCTTTCAGATACTTCCACCGTTTTCATTAATCTCCTGTTCTTGGAAGATATTAATTTAAATAGTATCAAAAATAAAAATTTAGTACATATTGAACTCTTGAATGTTTCCATACTAAATTGGATGGTGATTCTAATTCCTTATTTAGCGGCAGACAAATCAGTTTGATATATATATACTCATAATGACTCAGTTTAGTGCCTATTTATAGTTTGTAATATCTTTGTAAACATAGCTTAATAGTCCATGTGTACAAATACATCAGCAATAAACTAAAATATATTTATTCATTACAGAATACTATTTTATTTTACTCATTTACTCTGCGCATGACACTAATAACCATAGCTTCGGTGGATAAGGGCGTATGCTTGTTGATTGCTCTTAACCTGGAGTGTATAGGCCTGATATGAATGTGCCTTTGAATGCATGACCTGAATATTTAGTTCAACAGTTGACTTACGATAGGTTTTCATTAAGATAATCTATTAGATATCGTCATGCTGGTTACCTTCCTTACAGTCGGTTGTGTACTGTGATAAAATCATTTTTTACTATTCCTCAGTCTTGTTTTTAATTTATTCAGAAGTTGAATTTCTATTAACTCTAGAATATTACTTCATTTTCCTAGTTTTTCTATACAGACTGATGGAATTAAAATTGGCCACCAATTCACGCGAATCCATATATATGTACTGTCAAAGTAGTACTACATTAAAATAATTTGCTGACTGCATTGATATCATTATAGTTGGTGTTTGAGAACCGCTGTTCTAAAGTGCATTATGTGCCATTAGCTTACTTCAATATGGGGTTTTGTACCATTTATATCTGTAGGGATTTCAGAAGAATATCAAATAATAATTCTGCTAATTCATTTATGTTTTCTTGGTGGAGCAGATGCTTATAAAAAATATGTATGTAATAGTAAAACCACAAAAGAGTTTTTAAAGCATTTTATTCATGACTTCACACCATGTAAATTATTATTCTGATAATACATTTAGCTTTGAATAATGTTCAATTTATAATTTGTCAAAGTTACCTAAAATATACATAAGTAATGTCCATTCTTTTACTATATCGTGTTCAGTAACACATTGCCTAGTACCCTTTAATCAAAAGAATCATGTACAGTGGTCAGCAAGCAATCATTTCTCCAGCCCTTTCATTTAGTTAAAATGTTTCCATTCAATTATTTTAGAAGCTATTGATGTAAATAAAAATGACAATACTAAAACTCGAGGTCAGTGTCGGATTTATCAAATCACGTTGAAAGTTAACATGTACATTTAAAATCTTAAAGATACATTTTATTAAAGGTTGATTGATATATGTAGGTCTGTGGATTTATCATGATAATGTAATAATGTATAGCAGTGAACAAGTTACAAGCAAAATAATTATCAAGCATTTTTTAAATTTTATTTCAAAAAATCGAACATGATCCTTTTTTCAAGAAAGATTTACGATTCAGTCTCCAGATATCATTGTGTTTTGTCATGCTATTGTTTACGTATTTTCATACAAAAATGTAATGGTCTGTTCCAATAAGGGAGTGGTAGTGAACCATTTCATGATACCAAAAGGCTTCGCCATGATACCACAATATTCTAAATCTATAATAATTACTGTACAAATATAACACTGCCCCAAAACATCTCCATCTGTGATGGTACAGAATTGGTATCGCAATGCACGCATTATCTCAACATAATTAGATTGCACAATATTCAAACACTATTTAACTTTACGGAGACTAAAACTAGATAAGTAAAGAATTTATTTATTTTTACCTCTTCCAAATCAACAGAGTTCCTTTGCTTGGAATTTTTTTATTTAAATGGTTGCTATTTATAATGGTTGTTGTGTAAGTTTTATTTACTTGAAACAGTCTCCAATCTAATTCATTTTAGAGATGAGTTCCAGCCCACCTAAGATTGCTTGGAATGTTTCCATAACTTTTATTATTTTGTATTCTAAAATAGGCTGATATATTATATAATTATTAACATGTCAAATCAGCTGAGTTCTACAATGTAGTCGCATCTGTATATGATTATGTATTGAGTAAATGTTTCGTACTAGACTTGATATAGTTCGTGCTTATTCTGTCAAAATGTTCAATCAATTCACATTTTGTGATCTACTTGTTTCCAATAGTAAAACATTATTTAAACAATAAAGCAAAAAAGATATTCCCGTAAGCGTAGAAATATTATATTCCTTTTAGCATGGAAGCGATAGGGACCACCGATGACTATAATATTACATATACATTTTTTCTATTTGTGCAAAAAGCTTTTGATCACAAAAATAAATATCGTTATCAATATTATCTTAATTCATAAATATATCACTAGATAAAATATGCTTCAAGTAAACAAACTGAGATCATGATTGAAACAAAATATTGGGGTTTTCTCAACAAGATATGATATAAAGTTACTCTGCAATACAATAGTGTTAATATTATTAAATTCTCAGAGTTAAATTGAAAGTTGAAAAGAGTCTTTCGAGAAATACCAGATGTTGGAATCTCAGTCCGAGATATAATTAAAAGACATGAAACAGTCACTATACAAGAAACATTGTAAGCCAAAAAGCTATTTACACTGTCGGCAAATGGTGATATACAAACCTCGCTTTGAAATTAACACAAGCCTAGTGCAATAAAAAACATACTTCTTCCAAATATTTTATTTCAGTTAACATGTTTATTTACTTGTAATAAATATGCATATTAGTTTTTTTAATTCTTCAAGTATTGAAAGCACAGAGAAAATAATTAGTATATCCATAGTACATTATAATCACGTTTTGAAGTTTATATATTTCAAAGAATGACATTAATGAAAGTTTATGTATTAAATTAATCTAAAACATTTTATCTACAGCCAACAAATCTGATAACATGGCGGAACTGTTCTTCGCTAACCTATCTAACTATATCACTCTCGCGGCTTTCTTCTATGTAGAAACATTGTCCATGTCACAAGTACCTTTTTTTGCTAAAAATATATAATCAACCACCTTTGATTTCTTTCTTCCATTGCAAAACTACAGCGCGTGCTTGAAAAGTACATCTGCATATGTATTGCACGACCCCCTACATCATTTATTTGGTTTGTTTGTACACGTTATACCTAAATTTCTTATTACCACATGAAGCATTTCACTCACTATCTTTGCATCGAAAAAAAATACTTCATAAATTGTTATGAAATAATTTTATATATGATAGCCATTATTTAAAGATCTTACTGTACACTCCTTTAGTTCTGTCATGTGATAAATATTTTCTTATCTTATTCATTATACATTAGAGATAATACTTTTTTTAAAGTATGATTTTAATCTATGTAAGTCATAAAAGAGTATTACTAATGCAGTCATTGGATGTTAAACATTAATTACTGGAGTTAGATGCTCATTTTTATCATTGTATTATTTATATGAATATTTCCAGGGATTACAGTTGCATGACAGTGTATTTAGTATGTTGTCTTAAATGATTTTTTATTTAATTAAACACCAATGAGTGCATTAGATAAAATGCACTTCTAGGTAGCGGATATTATATTTTCTGGTATCTATGATACAAATAGTGATACATTTTATTTATGGTCCATAACAAATTAACGCATATAATGAGCTTAGTGACCTTCAATTTTGTTTACCATACTTATTGATACCAATAAAACAATTTGATAACATGCTTCTAACAGTTAAGCCTTCTATTGTGAGGCATATTTTTTTTATACAATTAAGATAACCTAATATATCAATTTCACTTATGAGTATTTATGTCAAAAGAGCTGTCATTAGCACATAGTTATTCAATACATACATGTATTATAATAGCAGTGAAAAAATGAGCATCGATCAAAAGGTTCCTATATAGCTGTCAATTCAAAATAAAGGTAAATTGGCGTACAGTCAATAATATTATGTTAAGAAGAGCGCTGATATCATCTTTATGTTTCACTTGTAAAACAAACAATATTATTAAATATCTGCAAAGTTTATTTTAGACACAGTTCACATAATAGTATTATTTAAGTTTACACATAGACATTATTTCAAAGAATTATCAAGCTTTTAGAAACTTTTCAACCATGCTCGTAAAATAACACAATGTTGACTAGAATCGACAATTACATGCAAAATAAAAATATCACAATAGTTTTTGTTCAAATTACTATGAATCATTATGAAAATAGCAATATGTGCAGACTGTTTTTACTAGAATCACTAGAATTAATTAATAATAAAATACATAAATTATTTTTATGCAATCAATATTATGCAGTAAATGCATTTTAATCAAAATAAATAATAATTCAACAGTTTTGGTAACACTTATCATCTACTCAATATTTAATCAAATAATTTTTGAACAAATCAACTTTCGTGAAAAATAGGCAAGAGACCAACAAATAAACCACATAATTCCCAGTATATCATAGAAATATAACTTAATTATAATATTATACTTGTATTTATATATTTAAATGCTTTTGCTTAACGAGAAATAGTGCTTCCATTTACATCCTGAAAATGAGTATTCAAAAATTTAACATTCTTTCATTTTAAGGTTCACACCTCCATTTTATCACAAGTGCTGAGAAATAATTATTCACATTTTCTTTTATATAAATATATGAAACAAAAACTTATCGATAATAATATATTTAAATAAATACAATAAGTTGCACTAGTTGCAGAAATATTTTCCTATTCCTAATTTTACAATGATGAGAAGCAATAACATATTTTATTTACAGTTATTTCCTTATTGATTGACAGCCGAATTAGAGCATATTTTGACGTTTACACGTGACATTTTTCACTACCGTAAGATTTTCTTTATATAAAAATCTAATATTGTCACCAAAAGAAACAACCTGGTTAACCCGAGCGATATTTTAACAAAGGGATTTAAGTTATAACGTCAGTGAGATTGCTCGTACTGCAGCGGTGAATCAAATTCACTCAAAACATTTCCTAGTTTAATCACAATCAATGAAATCTGTACTTTTTACAATGCCCCCTTTTTACTCCTTTAATCGCCAATTCATTATTCATTTGAGATAACAACATCTATAGGCATAATCAAAACAAAGACAGCTTCCTCATGATTAAAAAAAATAGCGCAAACTAAAAACTTTGTTAATCCCCAAGTTAGTCGACAACATTTAAATTTTTCTACTCATTTTAATATTCTTTGATTACTTTTTACACACACCTGCAGATATTTTTTTTATAAAACTTTCAGTAAGAAAATACTTCAGGGACTTTTTGCCTGATATAATGTGTTACTTCAATCGACAAGTTTTATCACAGAAAAGTTTCCAGACACAACCTAATTCAGTAACAATTAGCAACAATTTATCACGACCATATTACAGGAGTGTATAAATTTTGTAGCAATTACGGGCGAGATCAAAAATAAATTATGATTCATTTGTATTTAATTTTTTCGACTCAGATTCTCCTTTCACTTGTCTTTGAACAAAGTATTATAATGATTAATGCATTGATTAATCAAATAATTCAACATTAGTATTGTGCCTGGAAGGAATGGATGCCCAACTTCTTTATGTCTCTTAAAAAATAAGGAAAATATTTTAAATTGTATGCATATCTGCAGGTAAGGGGTGGTCGATCAGATGTAAGGAGGGACACAGTGTGCGGGCGTTATGCACTTAATAAACTAGTACAGACTCCATTGTGATTGTATCTCATTTATTGTGTGCTGTGACTGGGGCTGAGGCGGGCTGTGTTTGAAGCTGCTGGGATGGAGGGTTCTTCCTAGCCGATTTCGACCTGTTTTAAATAATGATTATCATTCAATTTTGATGCTGATAACAGTTTTCTAAAAGCTTTTATTATTATAGTTTAAATACATTCACAATATACAATGCAATAAATAAACAAAAAACATGAAAAAGTTCCAAAATGAAATCAATGAATCATGAAACTAACAAAGGAAAATTATGAAACAATTATTATAGATAGATATGATAATTATGTATAGAAATATAATCCGCTTATAGATCATAGTCATCGATACATTTTATTTGACAATTCTTTTGACCTCTTTCTTTACACAATGAAGCATTGAAAATGTATGCAACTCATTTATAATAAGGTATAACATTTTCATAAACTGAATGATTTTGATAGGTATTTATGTATCACCTGATTTGTCCAGCAAGTAGTGGGTTGATGGCGTACAGCCAGTCGTGAACCTCCTTATCAACAAGTGTCTGAAGTAAATAGCCACGGTGTTTGCTTACCACACTGGAAGTAAAATAAATTGGACAAAATTACAATTTATCATAGCTTAATGCATAAATTACTTCAAAATGTGTGGATACTGAGTGCTAAGATATTAATTATTAATTGAGAGCAATTTCCAAAATATCTTATTCAGTTTTAAACATTGCATTTGGCATAGATACAATAGCTTTGATGAAAACAAATGATAAATATTTATAGCCCAGAGGGTGGCATTTATAATATATTACCTGAATGTGTTTGGCATTTTGGCGACCTGTGCCTGGTCTTCAGAGTATTCCACATGAGCTGCAGCTAAATTGATGACGGCCCTCTCAACGGAGTCTTTTTCTGATCGGAATACAAACACATATGGCCGCCGCACCACCTGATTGAATATTTGAGTATTATTTAGGTACATTTTTACATCACATTTTCACTTGAACACAAAAAGTATAAGTATGAAATTTTGCGAAGTTAAGAATGAAGTTATACAAAGTAATGGTGCATAAACCAACATATGAATTGCATCAGTATTTTTATTTCGAGCAGGTTAAGATGCATCACATTTCAAGATTGGTCTAACATAACATTCTTGACTATGAAAACAACTAAAATCTAAAGAATGTTTTTGTAAGGATTTAATTTAAATCTCAAATTCAAATAATTACTATATTAAATTGACGTTACAATATTCTTGATGGAAATTTCTTTCTGATAATATTATAATGTTTACATGCTCAAATAAAAAATATAGTCGAAAATAATCTTAAATTATCCAAGAGTAATATTTAACACTAACCACCCATCGTTTTTTCCATCCGTGGGTCTTATGTTGCAAGACATTGAGGTATCCTTTACGAGCGACAGCTGCGCTGACTCGAATCTCCTCGCAATCAGGCACATACAGAGGCAGAGCAATCATGGGTGTCGGTGTCTGGGCGTTTATCTGTGGGCCGCCTGATTGACCGCCCCACATTTGCATTGTGTGCTCCAATAGCGCTCGCTCGGGAGAACATAACCTGAATAAACAAAAATGAAATAAGCTAATATTATTTAAGCACAACTGTACACTTGCACATAGTAACAGCATTAAAATATAATTTAAATATTTAGTCAAATATAATTTCTTCAAATTTTACTGTGGTAGTTATTTTATAAGGGCTACACCAGTAGAGCAGCTATCAATGGGATGCATTTTTGTGCCATGAACTGCAGATCTTCCTGCTTGTTAAATTTCACATTTTTCTGTTTTTGAATCTAGGGCACAAGTCAAGGTGATTGAACAAATAGCCAGAAACCAATCCTTGCAATACCTGTTCAATATTATGACACATTATGACACATCCAATGTATATTTCTACTGTTTATATTGAAGTGGAAATAATAACTTATTGAATATTTTCAGAAAGAAGTATACATGTGATATATAAATGAAATATCTCGATATATTCATGAAAAATAAAATTACTGAATCTCATATAAATTTTAATTTAAATATGGTTTTTGAAGCCACAACCCACAAGCCCAACAGACGAACCAGTAGAAACAAATTCTAAAAATAAAAAAAAACAAGTGAAATCAAATAAATATCCTAAGCTAAACTAAGCTTTTCGGAGACCACGTAGAATGAATAACGCTTTCCAATTTACAAAAAAAATCTATGAGATATAATATGATCATACTCAAATGAGCTGGCACTCTGTATCGATGACATGAGGCTGGTAGTCGTAGACATGTCGGTCACTCCCTCATCCACAGGAGAAGATGGAGATCCTGCAATCATTGTGTTCACATCCTTCGAGTTTCCTATGCGACCTGAAATAAATATTAATGCCACATATTCAAATATCATCACTACTTAATGCAAAATTTTGAGTTTACTTCTAATACGTTTCGCTAATATAACATTTTTCCATAAAAAAGATTAACACTTTTAACACTTAGTGTGCGGGAAACGGCAAATGCCGTTTATTGCACATTGTGGGTTAACGGCGGGACCCGGCAAATGCCGTTTTTTTGGGGACGGTCGGTTGTTTGTGGAAAGCAACATATTAAGGGGTTGTTTGTCGGCGTGAAATATAACACTGCAACTAATTATCATTAGTTATTCAATACTTTGTTGATAGATTATAAGGGTGGAAGTTTTAACTAATAAACAAAAAATCAACAGTCCCATAGATTTATTTTG
>JAGVSQ010002190.1:0-25656 GCA_022683975.1 Rhyacophila evoluta | reverse complement strand
CAAGTTCGAAACAAAAAGGGACCCGGGCAACGCCGGGTACTGATCAGCTAGTATAGTATAAAAAAATCAGATTTTTCGATGCGCGCCCAAATCCTTCTCATTAAAAGCATCTTTTTTATTACTAGAAATACACCATAGTAAATTCTATCGTATATGCATGGAACGTATTTCGAAATTAAAATAAAATATTCTTTGTCATGAACCAAATATTTTGAGTGCAAATATTGCAGATTTATTGACTAAACATTCTTAGCAATAGTATCAAAATCGAAATAAATATCGACAATTAATCTGTAGAATTAAGATTTAACAATAATGATGCACCTTTGGCAAAATTTACTGTTTAATGTTAATTCAACTAATAAATCTATTTTTTTTTAAATCCTATTTTAACTATTGTGCAATTATTATTATATTATGTATATGTATGTAAATTTTCTTACTTAAAATAAATAAATAATATCATATTTATCTTATCTCTCTTATATTATAATCATTAATTATTCTTACAATTTCTTTTTGGCTTACTTGATGTATATTAGAACTATACATTTAATTAAAATACTACTAATAAACGTTAACTTATGAACGAAAGACTATTATCTATTCATCCCACTAAATAAATGTTTAATAATATCAACACTAACATCGATACCAATCTCAACATACTGCAAAGACGAAACACGTGTCGCATTATATTGAATAAAAATACGTAATTAATACGAAGTTATGCAATAAAACATTTTGGAATAAAAGGTGATGTTTTTTGGATAATTTATGAAAGGGGTAATTTTACGAGAATGAGAAATTTTTATTTTACACATTTTTCAATTAATTTCTTACTTTTTTTGTCTATCTAATTAGTCGGTGACTGGAGTAACCTTTATTACGCAACGCGGCATGACTTAAGAACCAATAAGTCGGTAAAGTAACTTCTTAAAAAGTAAATTAACGAGGATGTCTCGATACATAATAATATAATTTAAAAAAAAGTTTTGTCGACACGACATTGTAACGTATTGTTTGAATGTTTACAATACAAGCAATCACAGAAAGACGTAATTATTCCGTTCGGCGAAATTCGAGGAGGTAAACCCCAAAAATGTTGGATAAATTAAAAGAAAAATAATTTACATTTATATTTTTTCCTTTGTTTACGTTGATGTACGGTTTCCATGGTCGCGTGACAGCTTTAAAATAATAATAAAAAAACGGAAGTAATTATGTAATGTCTGTCTGGAAAGTTTGCCCGCTTTGCGAGTTCAATGTTAATTAAAAAATGTACTCTAAAAACCGTTACTGGTGAAAAAGTACTAATTTAAAATATTATTTTGAAAAAGGAACAATTTTAAAAAAAAATTAAAAGAATTATATAATTTAAAAAAGGAAAAGTATTCTTTAGAATAAAGAACAATATTTCAAATACTCTTTGTTTTTTTATACGTACTTAGCACGTGTAAATTATAAAATGTATTCTACACGAAAACTATAAGTTCTCTATTTTCTGGCATATGCATTGATCGAAATGAAAACATTTAGAAAAATTCAACGCAATCATGGTTTTAGCAATGTTTAAATATTTGTATTAAATTGTATTTTGAAGATTAATTTGCTTTGTCGAAAGCTATTGCGGTTGTGATGCAACTATAAAGACTAAAGCGTTCGCTACTATAGAGCCTGATCAGTCACAACGATAAAAGCCGATTTATGATTATGTCTACAATATTACAAATCATCATAAAAAGCTCAGTGTATAGTCATAATTATTAAAGTACACTGGTAAAATTTCTATCCGACATATATGTACACAGTTTTCGGTCTAGGTGCTTATTATGATGATAAATTAAATGGTTGACAATCAATTCTTGCGTAAAAAATGTTAAAGTAGTCTTTCTATCACGGAAGTCTATTATGTAAATATATATATGGTATATTTCCGATGTGGGCATATTTATAATATAGATATCCACGTGATCCACTTACGAAATGGAAATGGTAAAAAATATTATAGTATTTTACGTGGAAGTGAATTAGTGTAAAATACATAGTCGCCAATATTGCAGGAACACGTAACTCGATTTTTTGTCACTTTGCAAAGTATAGACTTAAATCAAAAATCGAGTTACGTGTTTTTGAAATATTGGAAATGATATACCCTTACATGTATATATATCGCACCTACATAAGTACACTGTCGCATGTCTGAATTCGGCTGTTTTCAGTTATGATTGCAGTTAAACGACATTTTTTCCTCTATCCCAAGAGAATGCTCAAATGTTTTTACAAAATTCACTTACCGAGCCATACTCAAACCTTCAGTATTCTTTTAAATGAATTGAGTAAAAAATAGAGTAGAATATTTCAATAACTATGGTACGACAATCTACTTCTGAAATCTTTAAGACCATTTTTTCCGTAGCAATACAAATGATCAACACTGTAATGTTATTACAAATTTTATTACACATTTACCAGTTTTAAATAATTTAGAATTTAAAATCAATTTCCATTATGCACCATCAGTCAAAAATATTAATTACATTAAATCAAGTTCATTAACATGGATCAATAAGTTTGTTTTTACTCTTCTGAAAAAAGGCCGATTTGACATGCGATAGTGTACTTCTGGGAGTGTGACATAATATTTATTATCGTTTTATTTATCAAAAATGTCGTAATGATATGCGAGATTGTAATAAACTAAACTTTACTTGATAAAGTGACTCAAACCAAAAATCAAGTTACATGTTTCTGCAATATTAGCAACGATTTATACATTATATTATCGTACAAAGGATTGTAGTTATAAATAATGAATAGTATTACCTTCAAGTTCTTTATAGAAATTGATCGTAAACTTAAAAATATTTTTTTAAGAAATAAAGAAATATTGATGATTGATGTCGAAGCAATTAGCCACCATATATTCTAAATGGCAACATGCACGTAATACGTCAGCCAAAGTCCCGGGTTTTAAAATTGGCAGCTGAGTGCATTGCTCCGTTTCGGATGGGGTGTGCATTTCGGTAATGGCGGGGTGCGGCTCCCTTCGGCAAGGTCGTCTCGCGGGCCGCGGTCCATCCGAGGTCGTCCGGACGCAATTCACCCACTGAACTCACGATTATTTGGGTAGATGGGATACCAGGGTGATTTCAAAATTACACCTTTTATGAACATAGACACAATGGTCATTGCGTCTAGAAACGGTGATCACTAATTGTGTGTCGTTTATTTATAAAATTTGTATCTAGAATTGTAAGAAACTTCTATTCAAATTTATCTATATATTTACATTAATCAATCACAAATTCTCATAATATAATACAAATAATAACTTTATTACAAAAAACTTTCTCAAACTTAAAAATGTATGGAGTTAAACATAATATATTTGAATATTAAATTAAAACGACAGTCAAAATTGACTTTAAATGTAGATAGAAATAATTTGACCCGCTCAGACCTGCGTTAATACTAAATGTAGAAAAAAAAATCTCTTTGTTGACTGCATGTGTTGACAATAAAGACAAAAACAAGTGCAAAATAGAAAAAAATGTAAGTTTAAAGCATGCAAAATATTATTTTTCAGATTTTTCGTTTACCTTGTGTTTAGAAATATATTATTTGATATTTAGTGACTAAAGATACTTGATAAAGATAAGACATAAAGATAAGTTGAGTTTTTAAAAATGGGGTACCTACTAATCAATTTTTTTTTGCGGAATAGATTTGATTTCCTAGTTTATCATTAATAAATGGTGATATTTCTTTTATTTACATTGAAGGGTTATAAAATTATTCAAAGTTTAAAAAGATATTTTGTATTTTTTATGCATAATTATGCACACAGGGTATGAATGTATTAAAAAATCACTTTATAGCAGTTTAATTGTTTATGAATCGTAACATATATATGACACGTGTTTCGTTCACTTAAGTAACAAATCACAAATAAGTAACGCAGATAGTGTATTTATAACTTCCATATTTTAGTAAAAATAAATGATATTTTTACTGTTACGCGAGCTTAGCGGAGTTACAAATAAAATAAATTTATTTAAAATTAAAAACTATCGTCAATAAAATATTTTCCCATTGTAATTGTCTCTCTGATAGCGGAGAGGATGGCGCTTGTGTTTCGACGCCGGCTTGAATCTCGTAGCTGCAGTATTTGTGGAAAAGCCCAAAGATGCAGGACTGGACGCCTAATGAGTTGAGCAATTGTCTGACAACCAATTCTCGTAAAACATCTTTCAAAATTATTTCAAATTATAAAAAAGTCAAATAACAATACAGGGGTGCATTTAATTATTTTTTTCAATTGTTATCTTTATACTGTCAAGATCATAATGTTCCGCTTTTAGAGCGGACATTAATATATGCAATACTCAATCTGCTAGCACCTGACAAAATGTTCCGTACTAAACTTAAATTTTTCTTTATGATAGATGTTTAAATTTAGAACACTTCTAATTCAACGACTCAATAATTTAGGACTCTACTAAAATTAATTCGCTGCAAACAATTTATTTATTTCTGTTTTGTTTTCGCCGCACGTTATAGTATGCAACGATTACGAAATGATAATATTATCAACACAGTATGTGACGAATCAACGGGGTGGCGGTTCTCCCCAAAACAAAATCCCCCCTGTCTAGCGAGGTGAATAACTCGGCCAGGGTAGAACCGAGGCAGACAAGGTCGGGTCAGCGGCCTACCAACTGCCTGAGGTCAATCGAGACATCGGCGGTACACTTCTGGAGGGACAGGGAAAAAGAGGGAATCCGGTGACTGATTTAGATTTTTCGCAGACACCTCGCTACCTCAAAGAGATCACGTTACAAAATGTCTAACACCACTATGCCTCTACATCATTAATATATTTATGATTATAATCTCCAGGTTTATTGTAGTATATTATAATAGAACCTAATTAAAATTTACGTCATTTGTTATTCTTTTTACCGTCTTTTGGAAAAATTATAAAGTCTTACCTGAAACAAAACAAAAAAAAACAAATATTAGTTATTAAGTTTCAAATTTTTTTTTTTTCAGAAATCTGTTTACCGAAATTTAAAACAAAAACTATACGTTGCAACAGTAATGAGTCGTATGTATTTTTCGACAAATACATATGTAGTATTTGGTTTAAAAGTGTTTTTCTATGCCCTCCCAGAATGGCTTTGAAATCTGTTGATTTAAGTCCGGATGAAAAACATGGCAGTCTAAGTTAAAATACCGAACACTGCAAAACCTCTATAAATCGACCTCGATCGATCATATGGTGACACGGATAAGTGATTTTCATCTTTAGTCATGTAAATACATTATATAATATACATTAACATTTCATTATGTTTTAATATCGACACACATATAAATAAGCAAGCTAGTCACACTATTATATAATATCAACACTTAATCTATCTCCAAGTTGAATAAGTCCAAGTAAATATCTACTATTGAATGCAGATAAATGATATTTAATTTATTAAAATTCATCAAAAGTAAAATGAATTCAAACCGACAAAAAAAAAAACGATACAACTTTCTGTCCGTGGATATTTTGTTCAACTGAATCTGAAGAAACTATTATTATAACGTATTTTTTTGCCCAATAATATCAAGAAGATGAATATACTTAAAAGGATTACCACAAGTGTTTCCTTACAACATTTTATTTGTTCAACAAAAAATATTAGATGTTCTGGATATATTCTTACGTTTTTTACAAAAATCGTTTTTATACGTTTTAAGTTATAACTAAAAAAAAATACCAATTAACTATCAAGCCTTTGTATTAAGGATAGTGGTTTTTTAAGCGCCCGTATCTTATAAATTATTTTGTCAGATGATAAGTTTTTTCTTGATGACGACGATATATTGAGAAAAAATCGAATCACAAATTAATTATCAATATAAAATTCACTAATTAAATAATAATTAATATTTTACTCATGTATTCGTATATGTAAATCATTGCTTGAAATTAGCAAAATATTGTACAATTTTATTGGTTGTGAGATAATATTATATTATAATATATTCGTTAGACAAATAAAACGGCATACGTGACCGTATTTATTAAATAACCTCTAAACAACTTATTCTCAAAATAAAAACAATATCCGTTGCTATAGCGCGAAACGCTTTTCCGCAAAATTCACCACCACCTGCCCCCAAACTTGCACCACCCCCGCCGCCCGATCGAGTAGGGGTGTTTTTTATGGAGGCTGTCTCAGAATTGTTCGCGTAGGGTAGGTTCGGGACGACCTTGATCGACATTGGGCGAACGCAGAAGCCTGGGCTGGGCGAGACACATAGGGACGATGCGACGCCTGGAGAGCGGCGCGTGAAAACAGACGCACAAATACACAAACCAGGTAGGTACCCGGCGTCGCTTCCACTTCAGGCGGATTTACTGGGATTGTATGGGAAATAGGCATTGTAGAGAGTCTACTGTTTATTGTTCAAAGTTATACTTTAACACACGTAAAATTTCTTCCAAGAGATAAATTTTTCTTTTGTACAATCACTTAGTTTTATCATTTTATAAACTACACAAATATTTTGTACATATCTAGTCTACTATTATATTATACGATAGTAAGTTTATATTATCAGCCATATTATAAAACAGAAAATACATGTGTCCGTATGTCTGTCACAAGAACTCCTCAAAAACAATGAACAAGAGCGACGTGACATTTTCACATATCATTAAGGTTGCCATTTATGGGTCAATTGTTTTATTTTTATAAGAATAAAAATCATAGCTATGTTCAATAGAAGACCAGAATATATAACACATTTGTAATTACGGGTTGAATAAAATCGTTTAGAATATAAAAAAAGTTGAATCTATTACAGGCAAAGCCGGGATATTCTAAATTAATGTAAATATCGAATACAGTTTAATTATTTATAAAAATTAAAATGACATGGTTTTGAACTAAGTAATGTTGTATTCAACGAAATTATTTTTTTCTTTTATTAAATAGTTGTCTATCTATATTTAAAATAAAACAAAATCGTAACAAACATATATATATTTGTTTGTATTTATATGCTTCGAATGTGGAGCATACGGATTATTCACTCACGGACTGTGTGAAATGAATTCTTAATCTACATATCATAAACTTCACACTAAATTGTCAAGTAAATCTTTACGTTTTGAAGATCCATGTGCTCTACATTCGATGCGGACACGGTGAAAAATATAATACACATAAGAATCAACGAGTTTTTTTTAAAATAATAATTAGTATTGTGATAAATAAAAATACCTACTTCGCTTAATGTTTTATTTCTGATGTATTTATTATGTACATTTGTTTTTGAAAATTCTATAACTCTAGAGACTAAAAAAAGCGTAAAAAATAAGTTTATTTATTAGTCGATAACTGATTTCGTTCAACAATCTTTCAAAATAAGTAAGTTTAGACATTGTGGAGATTCGCATGTTTCATATTCAGCGCGGACACGAATGTAAACAACTTTGAAAATATTATAAATACATTTTATATAATATTAAATACCTAGAAGAATAAGAAGACAAATCCTTGCCGTACAGATGTTGCATAATTTATGCACTTATTCAATGTTATCATGATATCGCATTATATATTTGGAAGTACCCAATTATAAAAATAAGCTTCCGCTTTGCTATCTGATTTAAATGATGTCACCCCGGTTAGCGTAATTGGTGCTAGCAATACGGGGAATGCGGGTTCGATTTCCCATCACACGGATTTTGAGAATCTGAAAATGCAGGACTGAACTCATTGGGTTGAGTAATTATCTGACAAATAATTCTCGTGAAAAATAATCTGTCAAGTCGTCTTCTCATTGCGGAGATACACCACTTTTGGAGTGGATATCTTTACACCGTGTAGATCCATATGCTCCACTTTGGGAGCAAACGTGGTATATAAAAAATGTATAATATGATATATACTTCTAAATTTAAATTTTATATTTTTATGAACTAACTAGTCTCGAACTATAATATATATATATATCGTCGTATTACTGGCAAAAGGCGTTAAAGTGAAAAAGTGCGTTTTGAAATACTCGATTTTCAATGTTTGAGTCTCTCTGTTAAATAGATTTTACGACAATTTCCTAAGGTATAATGATTATACTTTCAGAAATTGTCGTAAAATGTATTGAACAGACAGCCTCAAACATTAAACCTTAATTATTTCAAAACTAACTTTTCACTTTAACGTCTTTTGCCAGTAATACGACGATATATTATAGGACAATAAATTTTTTCAAAATACTTCAATAATTATTGTGCAAATTGAATAATAAGATATATAATAATTTTGATAATAATTCGTAGAAATTTTATAAATATTTATTGAACTATTAATTTAGTTAATATTTACGTGACATAACTCTATTTTATGAATAGTTGAATAAATACTTTAAATAGTGCTTTTCTCTCCTCATGAAATACATGTATCAATGTAGCTAAAAAAAATAACGCAAATTAAGCGCTTCATTAATAATAGACCTGCAGAAAAACCAACCTACCGAATCAGGAACTATTTATCAAAAAATAGATGAAAATATCTCCGATCTATCTCGAACAGTAAAGAGCCATTTTTGTTAGATTGAGTAAGGTTAAATTTATATGCATATTATATTATTTAGATTCTATTTAGAGAAGGATATAGAGGTCACATGAATATTTTTCTTATTTTTTTTCATAAATGAAATTGAGAAACTAATATATTTTAATAGGACTAAGTAAATTATAACTCAATTACTAAGGCGTATAATTGATTATGATATCGAAATTTCCCAGTCCACTTCGCGAAAATCAAAAAGGGAAAACTTGACCGGCCTTTACCTGCAAATAGAGGACGTCCTACGAGAAAATCTCTAAAAGGGCAGTGGAGTTCGCGACACGACGCGTCTGAATGGTCTAGGGAGGGGATAGGCCCTCGAAATTAGTAGGTTTACTAAGCATAATATGCGCGTGGGTCAGTGCTCTAAAAATATCCTAAAATAACTAATTTAACTCTAAATAAAAACAAGCAAAATACACGATTATATGGGATCACCATAAATTTCTTATAATATATTACAGTCAAATGATATTAGTGGTTTTTATATTGTAATTTAAATTGCAGTGTATCTCAATAGCTTCAAGCTATTGAGCTTTATACAACCTTAGCAATGTTTGAACTGGAAATAAAAAAAAATCGTATATAATTCGCTTTATTTGACGGTAACGGTAATAAAAATTTACTGTGCCATTATCCTAGATTATATAATAGTAGATAATTTCATAACACCGTTGAGGATTTGAAAACGCGTTGAGCAGTATGTATTGTGATCACCGGTTGTTAAAATTAACCTCTTTAAGAAATATAATTTAAAATGATTAACTCTGATTGTTTAAAATTAAAGTATTATAAGATGTTAATTAAAATTATATGTGTGTAATTTAAATTGAAATTAAAATTTTAGAGTCAATTTGAACCAAAAAAAGTATTTTGCTTAAACTTAATAAAAATTGAATTACAACTGTACGAGCAGGCCGTCATATATTCAGCGTCGACTTCCACGCTGTTTTTCGTGAAGTTTTGTTTATTTTTGTCCATTTGTTATGAAATTCGTGGTGTTTTTTATCTCTTAAAATAGGGCTGACCAACCCGCGGTCCATAGCGTCTATTTATGTAGCGTTTTAACTATATTTATGATTTATAATTTAATTCCTAAGCATTTTTGTGAATAAACAAAGCCATTGTGTCTTTATTGTTACACAAATATATTTTTTCAATTCGTTCAATACATGTTTTTTCATCATATCTACAATGGTTGCAGTATAATTCTTTTTTTTTCAGATTTACACTGGTTGAAGTCTGTCTGTATACGTCTGCATTCAAAATTTAAATCAATCGCATACAATACAAAATCGTTTTACGAGACCAGATATATCAAAAAAATACTGCAATTATTCTTATTTCTGTGCGGCACAAAATTTTATGATGTCAATGTGCACCGTGGGCAATTTGGATTAGCCAGGCATGTCTTAAAATAGTATATTTTACTGAATTTTTATTTGATTTTTGTTAAAAGTTAAAATTATAATAAACGACGATTATTAATATAAATTATTCGAACGGCTCCTATAATATAAGTTTTAAAGTTTAATATTTCAGTGTTTGTTTTACTTCTTTCAACATTGTTTTACTCGTATATGCGAAAATGTATTTAAACTTAAGACCTATTAAACCTACTACATAATAATTTTTCGTATATTCGAATTGATGGGCATATATATTTAAATGAATACAGATTTTAAGTTTTACTTGATATTCTAATTTTTAAATGAATACATTTATTTTTATACAGATTTTATATAGAATACAGATTTTAAGTTTTACTTGATATTCTAATTTTTAAAAGAATACATTTATTTTATCGTGTATATTTTTTCAGTTTCAGTCAAAATCTTAATATATACGATGGCATTCATAAATAAGTATATGTGTCGTATAAGATTGAAATTGATTTGAAGTTCCTCATCAGTTTACTTGCAATACCAATTTAAGTTTGAGATCATGGAAATTATGGAGCAAAAATAGTTTTTAGTTTCAGAAAATTGTCCAAATATTTTATAAAAAGAAAAAAAACTTTTCTGCTAAAAAACGAATGTAATTAATTATTAAATCAATTCTACGTATTATAAAAGTCGTATAGAGTTTATTGTCAATTTATACAGCAGTCTTTTTGTAATTAACAAAATTACACAGACTTTTAATCATTCTTCATAATGCGTTGACTGTTTTTTAATCAAAAGCGACTGTGAACAAAAACAGCCTCAAAAACTTAAAGCAAACACAAACGATGATTGATCGCGTTCACTTCTGTCGCCGAACGGACATGTATAATGTGCACAGTTCTGAAAGCGCTCGCCAGGCGCCGCGACGCTCGCCGCCGACGTCACGTAACGACGCCCGCCAGCGCCTAGGTCAAGATCAATGCCAGAGAAAGTGAAAGAACCGAGAAGGTCGGCAAGATGGCCGGCGGGGGGCCGGAGGAAGTGGGAGGGGACGCGGACGTGACGTCACGATACAGGAAATGCGGATGGGTTTGTGTGTGTCAGCTCGGGGTGGGGCGATGCGCATTTTTAAGGGAGAGCTTTTATAAGCATCGTGCTTAAAATTTTCATTTAATAATAGCTGTAATCTATGTTACATAAAAGAAGCAAATTTATCCTTTGTTGCCATTCAAATATATATTACATAAACAAAGCAAAGTAAGGAATCACTTATAAAGTACAGACTACAATTCTGTACAATGGGATGACGAAGGTAACTCCGCGGGAAAAAAATATTCAGAGAAACGTTTTAAAGCTTTGTCAATGTTTTACTAAATCTCTTAATTCAATTATGCAAACGTATTTAATGCTTAAGTTTTAAAATTGAGCGTTTTAACTATTTTTCTTAAATAGGTTTTCACCTATTGAGTGTAAGGTAAGTAATAATATAAAAATCTACAAACAAAAAATAATTAACACACACTTCATATTAATAACGTGGCCACAGTAGTATTTTTAACGATATGGTTTATAATATCACACGTGAAAAGTTTGCGTCATTGTTAATATAATAATTTGAAAGTCGGTTGGAAATAAGTGAAAAATGGGAAAGAAAGATTGTTGGTAAGAAATCAGAATTACAATTGGCAACATGGGAATTGGCTTTTTCAAAAATGGATTGACAATAAATAACATTGATCTATGATAATGGAGGATAATATTAAATGTTATATAATTATTTTGTTTATTTTATTTTTAATATTCCTACCTTTAATTACTATAAATTAGGTTTAGATCTCTATTATTTTATTTGTAAAGAGTTTTCATTATTAACGATGAGGATAATTACAACTTTCTTCATCCAATAATAGTTTTAACGTATACTGTGTCGTAAGAAACGAAACGGCTACAGTGTTTCTGTAAAAAATATGCAATGTACAAACAATACTACCTACCGTGTACTAAAGTGAAAATAAAAATAGAAACACTAAACGCTTACTGCTCTGTTAGACTTTCTACTACTTTCGACTATTTCTCGAGTAACTAGTAAAAAGGCCGATCAGTCCAACTGAAGATCAAACCGATTTCAGTAGCTGTCACCGATCAATCTACAATTTTAGATACTAATAATGAGAGTTATTCAAATTTTTCATGTCGAACATACAAATAATTATCTTTGTTTCAAATAAATCTGACTAAATTTGAATTCAGAACCACGGTGTCCACTTAGGAAATGAAAATTCCGATAATGAGTCTATGGAATTTTTTGTGCCGCTTAAAACCAGGGACAAAATAAATATATGCATATTATAAAATATACGGCGTGTGTATACAATTTGTGTTACTTTTTTAACAATCAAACAAATATTGACGTTTGTTCACAAAATATAAAAATAAAATACTTACTCCATTCTGTCAAAAACCTCAAAGCAAATTAATCATTTTTTTTACTATTGTTTATCCCCTCCTTAAAATGTCTGGGATGCTAGACTGTATTTCGGCAATATCACAATCTAATTTTCTACATTGCAGCATCACGTAGATATATGATTAATTTTATGAACACACAAAATGTCAGATTCATATTTTATTTGGAGAAATTACTACAAAGACGCCGTTGGCTTAAACATATTATTAGGCAGGCGATTTGGCATTCTAAAAAAATGAAAGTCCGATTTGATAATGTTGACACCTTGAAGACATTCGTAATACGCAATCGTCAATGATTGAAATAATTTACCAATTAATTATAAATAAATGCCGAATAAAAAAACAATAGAACTAAAATGGTCGTATTCTACAGCAATGCTTTGATTCACAGGTTTAGGTGCAATAAAACTACGAAAAATTCTTACGATGAATTAATAAAATGTGCAAACGATATAATGAGTTATCACTGAACATTAAGACCACTTCTTCTCAAACATTTTCATCCAACTAACCTCCGCCATTTGAAAAACTTTTTCGGCTCTCAAAATATTTTAGTTTTTGTAACCAGCAGCTTTGTACGGACAACGGACATTTGTAATGTTTAGAAATACGAGACACTCTATATTATAATTTCATTTTTCTATGACAGTATAATACACTTTGTTTGCTTTTTTTAAACGTAACAAGTTAAAGTAAATTCAAATACAGAAACGTATTATTTTCACGTCCTCCTGAATGGCTGATTTTTTTTAGAAATTATTAGGATCATAAATTCTGTAGATTACGCATGTCTAAGCATTGATCAATAAATTACAATATTACATCTGTAATGTATACTACATACTAATATTGATGCAAAGTATTTATGTGAATAATACAAACAAAAATATGCACGAAGAAATAAGAGAAACATACCGGTCACAATTACATAATCAACCTTTTCTCAACGAGCAATTTTCTTTAACAAATACAATAATATATTACTGTATCCGATATTAGAATAGTGGTGTTATTTGTGTACCAATTTTATAGCATATTGACTTTTTAATATTTCAAATATTTTAACCATTTGAATTGCCGATGATTGTCAAGTAATACATTAATAATTTAAATAATTCATGCGCTGTATTTTTCAAATTTTTATGCGACTACGGGATTTGAACCCGCACAACCTATGTTACCGAACGATTTATAAAGCGCTTATAATCGCAGCCAAGTATGAGTATTATATTAAGTACACAAAAACAAAGGAAATACAGTTTAATGTTGTATATATTATAGAATACAATTTATTATCGGGTATAAAATGAATAATTCGAAAAATATTGAAATGTTACAACCATATTAATTCCTGAAATATTTCTTTTAAATAACTTGAGGTTTCTGTCTGACAAACTAGTGAAAATTGACGGATAAGACCCGGGCCAGAGCTAAAGCTCGGATCACGGATCCCAAGAGCCCCTGGAGGACGTAGGGGTCACCGCCGGAGGTTCCGCCACCCTTCACGACGCCCAGGGTAAAGACCCCGACGTTTTCAAGGGCTCCGTCTGCGCCACACAAATTCACGCCGAGTTATTCTTTCAGTATTTAACTCACTTCAGTGACATGTGTTTATTTCGACTTGTACTTAGTAGCGATTTTGTAATAGATGCTTACATTGTATTCATATAATAACAAAAAATATTTCGAAGAGTTATTTTACCTGCCTTTCATAGAGTGTTCTCGCTTGTTAAAATGGTTTCATATGATATTATACATCAACAAGATGTTTGAAATTTATAGAAGTATTTGAGAGTAAATCTGTCAATATAATCTATTTTGAGGGTGCTGCAAATCAATACTTGGCAACACGGTTAGTGTGCACTTAGTTCATAAATTGACAGATGGACGATCTATATTGTACATCTATCTACAAATTAAATTTGGCTATTTAAAACTCGTCAAATATGGATGCATATTAAGATATAACATCATGAATCTACAGTATAAATTCATGCATACATACATATTGCTGTGTCCACCAATACATTACTCGTTTAAAATAAATTGATAATTTCATTAATTTAATACAAGCCGAATATCATTTTTATAGTAAGTAAATATTATATATCATTCGCAAGAATATATGCGAGCAACAGACATTTTTGTATTCGATATGTGATGTTTATATGCTCCACTTAGATAACGGATATGGAAGCATGAGCATAAATACATTTTTTACAATTTTATAAATGTACAAAAATGCAGATTTTTTCTTTATATTTTGGTTCATGTTATGTCTGATTGTGATTTCTCTCCAAGTTCTTGAGATCCACATACTCCATCATTTAATCTAAATATAATATATTTATATGATACTAAATGATCAATGTGACACTAAAGAATCGCAAATGATTTTTACTAAAAAATAATGTGAACAATATTGGATCAATTGGAATTTACGGTTTGGTATATTCATACAGATATATTTTTTCAAATATATTGACAAAACATTAATATTTCAACAGTAAAATAAAACAAAGCCTCCAGTAATTATTTATATTTATATAATTATGAGAAAAATATTTTACGACATTATTAAGTAACATTATGAAGGAATCTTTTACCGATAAAAGTAAAAAGCAACATTTATATGGACGTCAATATAGCAGAATTTAAAGAGAAAATATTCTTACATAGTGTAATAATACAACTGTAGTAATGGGTATAGTAACGGACTATTTGGGCAAGTGAAATTCTCGCTGAAAATAAGTTAGCTTACTAACTGTGCTCGATTCATTTAAAATATCTGTCACTAAAAGATTTTTTGTTCGCGTCTATTAATATAAATGCGTTTCGTTCCATAATCGATCTACACTATCGTCAATCTATAATTTTCAGTCTGCTAAAAATAAAACTAGTATAAAGATGTAGACATTTTTCCAATGGATACCTACTGAAATTCACATGATTTTCCAAAATTACTTTAATAGCTGTAATCTTTTGAATTCATATTAGTTAATAACTCGACATCACGATATAAATACACACTATCGTGCCCGATAATAAACAAAAATCGCAAGGGAGGATGGGGCAAAAGCGCCTCCGTCTGGCGGGGTAAAGCTGCCGAATTTTCAGGGGTGACCGAGAGTGTTCCGCTACCCTTGGCCCGACGGGGTTGACGTACCGAGCGTCTGGGGCGCAGAAACATAAACGGGACCTCCCCCGTGAAATTAGCTGCCCCCGTATACTCAGAATAAATGCTCAGACAGGAAAAAATTAAATTGCAAGCGACGTGTAATTGTCACACTGTATGTAAACGTGCCTTGATAACTACCGTATGTATAATTAAATATGTATTTAATGTCTTTTATCATTGCGTTTGACATTCAAAATAAGGACTAAATACGTGAAATTAAAATTTTGTAAATTCAAAATTATTATAAGTAGAGATCTCAGCCACCTGATTAACTTGTTCTCGACCATTGATAGAAACATTGAAACGTAGATATAGGCATCAGATATATTGAATAAAAATACAAAGACCATGTTAGTTTGTATATAATAAAGGACAGTTTTTGTATGATATTTATATACTCATTTTAGTTATGTTATATCTTGAAGTGTTGGTATGTACAAGCTAATTGTATTTTAAAAGGTTTGAGTATTTTTCCTGGATTATGTTTCACGTGATTGAAAGGATTTTTATATAGTCGTCCCTCTTTGATGTTATATTTTTAAATCTTATTTATATTGCGAATTTCATGATGACATTTAAATTATCTCTACGTATCCAAAGGTGACAGATTATTATGTTAGTTTAACGATCGAAGAGATCAGTCGGTCGTTGTGAAATGAGGAAAAAAATATGGTTTTAAAACTATGACATCTTATAGGCAGCAAGAATATATACTTCATCAATACTCGGAAAGAAAATGGTTTGATAAGAATATGAATTAATGAATAATATGTAAATCTTGGAGAGTTATTCTTGCAATACTCCTGACACTACTTGATGTTTGGTTTGAAGACCCTTCAAGCCGACCGGTTTTCGGCGACAGCTAAATACTATCTATATAATGTTCTTGACGGTGTTACAAGAAGAGGCATGTGGTGTCCATATGCTCCATGTGGATCGCATATGGAAAAAGAACTTCATTATTATACAGTATTTTTCATCATTATTAAGAGGTTTTCTTAAAACCATAGTTATATCTTGCTAGCGGTTTTCTTAAAAAGGCGACGTGTCTGGAACGTTTTCACGCACCATCACCAGGTCATACACGTAACTTTTAATCGGCTAAGAAAGTTGACAAGTAATACAACTCACTTATGGTAGCTTTGTTTAATGCAGAAATGGAATACCAATGACTACGAGATTGGTTGACGGCCAATTCTCGTAAAAATGTGTCAATATATATCGGTTAGTTCGATATGCTTATTTTTTGGAACGGACAATTGTCAGAAAAGTGATTTATTTTTTAATTCAAAACATTTCATAGCTAAATAAATAGTTAAAAACTTTTTAACGTTAAAAGTAACAAAAATAATAGTACACGTAGATCCCCGTCGTAAAGTGATAAGGGCGACTTGTATCCGCTGAAGGGCGGACGCTCAGACCGGGTTCGCCGTACTCAGGTCTCACCAGCCCCTGTTTCCCCCACTCTTCGTAGTCTGCGCCCTTGCCATAGAGGTCCGCTAGGGCGGCGAACCCAACATTTCGTTTAAATCCTAGACGCAAACACCTGAAGTACCTCCATATAACCGAAAGGAAAATGCGGCGAATACTTATGCTTGTTAGTCCAGTTGACTGTTACAGTGTAAGGGATTTCGCGAGAAAAATTCTAGGTTATTGTGTGAGAAGTCAGAGGAACTTTCCTGAGTCAACAATGTATTATTGTATACAGTATAGTCTATTACTAGATGTACTTAAATTAAATGTATCAATTGTTCAGTTTAGATGATTGTTTGTCTCTCATCAACAATGCACATCATGAATGTCTGGCTTCGTTATAATATACAGTGGTTTGGCCATGAATAAAAAAAATACCCAATCATGTTAAAAAAATACATCTTAATATTTTTAGTTCCAATGTTAAAACAATATGTGGAGAAAATTTAAAAGAAACTTTACTTTAGAAAATTTAAAAACTTCTTCAGAATACAGTGTACTCTCGATTATACGTGACAATACTGGAGAGGAAGAAATCGGCTGCGAGTGCAAAATTCAGAATTCCGTAGTAATTTTTTACTTTCCTATACGTTTGAAAGTAGAAGTAAAAATTAGTTCGTATTAACTTCGATTTTGTCGTTTCTTGTAGCTCTCAAGCCGCCAAAATTTTAATTTCCTTCGAGAATTCATGGCTTCATGGAATTAGCTAAAATCAGGGATTCTCAAATTCAAATGTACCACTTTTTTAAAAGTTTAAAAAAAAAAAATATTCATCCAATCAATTAATTATTGTTAGTAAGTTAAATTTCTATACACCCCTATGTACATTTCCTTAACAACGCATAGAAACGTACATTAATATTAAAATATATAATCATAAAAAAAATTAAGTATTTAAATACTAAAATGTACAAATATAGCCAATGTCTAGTGCAGCGTTTCTCAAACCAAGCTACGACGGCGATATGCCGGCTCACCTAAGAAACTTTTAAAACCCAAATCTAATAATAAGGTTATCATTATTTTCTCCAAATCTGTAATTAATAAGTAACAAAAAATAGCATTGCACTTTGGATTGGATTGTAATTTTGTTATATTTAAAGAGGAATTCCTGTTAATTACAGTATGTAAAACAGTGTGGATATTCATATCTGTTTTATTCTATATGAATCCCATATAAAATAAAAAGATCTGGATCCCTTTAATAAAATCTGGGAAACGCTGGTCTAGTGTAGAGCGATTTTCTATGGAATGCCCTCTACGCCAAAAAAATCGTCGATGTTTTATTTTTGTGTATGGCTTATCTCGCAGCTTACATAAACGAAGTAAGTTGTTCACAATAGTAAAACTGTTGTTTGTGACTACCGCTTATTTGAGATAGTGGCATAATAGTGTTGTGTCCATCTATTATTAACTAGAGATGACCCTGATTGTTGTGTCATCGAGCTCGCCAAGTAACGTTTTATTATACTGAATACGAATTGCACTCATAGTATGTAGGGTGAGCATACGTTTATATAATAACATTATTTCTGAAAAAAAAAACATTTCTAGTGTTGAACATTGGCTTATTAGGCTACACTGCTTTTATCACATTGTATTTATTCTGTTATGCTTAACTAGAGAAATATAATCAAACAATAAAGACTGCAGTTACGGGAGAATAGATAATGTTTTCCATTAAAAACAAAACTTTGTATAATAATGTGTAAATTAAATATAAGATTAGAAAGGCCAAGATATTAATAATTACTTATTAGTACATAGGAATAGATACATACGCAATTACTTCAGTGAATATGATAAAAGTGTAAATTAAAAATAATAATTTGAACACGATGATCAGATAGTTTTAAGCGGTTATAACGATAAGTATGCATAAATTATTTAAAAACACATAATTTTTATCTGGTCAGATATGTAAAAAGTGCTTAAAGGTTCATTTAACCTAAAGATAACGATTGATTATACATTTCAAAAGTGGTTGATAGCCATCACGGTTTTCGTAAATTTATCAATCAATCAAATGTATTTATATACAATATGAAAAGGAATGGCCTGATCTCTTTATATCCTGTACAGTTTTAACTTCTGCTGTTGCACATCTGATAACTAAGACAATATATATATTAATTACTTTGATATAAAGATCAAGTATACTGTGTAATAATTCACGGGAAGGAGTCAGAAAGACATGATAGTTTACAAATATTAATATGAAACTAAAAAAATATTTTTTATAGACCATTATCGAAAGGACATCGTAATATTATTATAAATGTAATGCAACTGATTATAAAAATTGCTGCAGTGAGTTCGAGAACCATCAAATAAATGTCAAGTCACTATAATGCACATATACACTATTGAAACTTCTAAAATATGTTATATCAAAATATTGTACATTATATTCTTTAAACACGAGTTCATTGATTGCATATTGCATAAAGCTATGCAATTATATAACAAGACGGCCATCGGTTACAAACGAATTAAGATTTTTTTTCCTTTTTTTTTTACAGAATTGAAGTTCTAGAAAATAAAATAATGTGGTCACCCAAACGCACGGGCTAACATAGTTGCAGTTAAGCTCTACTTGCATCTCTCGCAGTGGGCGTTCGTGGTGACGCAGCGCGGCAGGAAGATGAGGAGGGGGTGCATGATTGCAAGTGGGGCAGTGGAAGGGGAAGTCGTCTCTAGGTGGCCTTGACACGGTTATACTGTGCGAGCCGGTAGATAATGTGATGGACCGCGACACTGCGCTTTGAACGGGAACTAATAATATACTCGATACTAATTAACGGAATAGCCATTATTGCATCTGCAGATACACGAGCAAACAACTCGGAACGATAAGGTCATTTTTGCGCATTTACCTGACGGTAATTAATATGTCAAAATAATAACTAAATATAAACACCTACAACACAATATTAATTATGTATGTACTGCTTGATATCAAAAAGATTTTTCACTCTCGCTTTTTATTATAATATTTTATCACTATCATATTGTATTACAAAATATTTTTTAAATGTTAAACTAAGCTATAAAGGTCAAAGACAATTTATTATGAAATAAACATATTTAACCAGAGAGTGTTTTTCTTCGATTTTCAAAAATATAACTGGTATAATTTCAAAAATTATTTGACATTAAGTATTCAATATACGTTATCAACAGTATTCAATATACGGTATCAACGTGTTGTCAACATGTCTTAAGACAGTTTCCATATTATAATAATACTCAAATCATATTACGTCTGACAATTTTAATCCTATTTTTCTTCCAGATCCGGTCTGTAATACCTGACATATGCCACCTCAATCCCTACTAAATGTGCCCTTCATCGACCTGTCCGGTATCAAGATGCGATCTCATTTATTCGACGGGAATGTACCGGGAGTAAATATGAGTCAAATAAAAAATTAGCTTGTCATGCAATCAAATGTGCTGAAGTTAAAAAAAAAAAAATCGGAGACTTTGGTCAAGCATTTATGTGAAGTCATCACGCTCTCCGTTATCTCAATCCCTGTTCCTAGGCAGTATTCTTGTTTCATTAGAGGTTATGCCTTGTATCTCTGCCAAATAAATTAATTCTTTAGATAATATTAAGCAGCCTTCGAAGACGCCAAAGTAAGATTGATTTTCAAATAGCCAGGTCATATTGAGACACTCTTGAGACATCGGCAGCATGCGACTGAGTCAGGTAAAACATCGCAGTTCTTGTAGTAATATTAAACATTATGGATGTTTCGTTCATGGAAAATTAATTTGATCGTTATAAATCAAAACCTAATTTCTTCGTAAGTTCGAACATTAGAAATTTAAAATATTTTATAGTTTACAGTAAATTTACATCAAACGTTAAGTCAATACTATTTATTATAATATACGTACTTCAATTATTATTTCGATACATGACAAGAGAAGGTATATCTAGGCCAATAATCATTAATTAGTTAACAGCAATATTTAAAATAAATCAGCACGAGAAATAAGAGAATTTCTACGTCGTTAAAGTTTATCTTGGCGGATTGTGTTCCACGACAATTAGTTGTAAGCGACATTTTTCGGCTTAAATGAATATCATTGAAAATTTTAAAAAAAAGTTAAATATTTTATTTGCACGATCGTCAGTTTAGCAGTGGCAGCGCAAAAAGTGCGCGCGAGTCGAGAATAGTAGGTCATAGTTAAGTACATTGCCACGTTATGTAACCAATAATAATTACCCGGCTGTAACATTGCGCTGGATGGTAAAATATATTTTATTATTGGGGACACACACGCGTGCCAGCACTGTATTATAATAATTCATCCATTTATTTTATTTTAAAAATGTAATCTGCGGAAAATTAATGTACTGTGCACTTAACGCACATACGAAACACAAGGAAAACAGCGAAGCGATTGTAAACCGTTTTATGGTGAACAGCGATATTTCGTCGATTATTAAATGAATTAAGCAGAAGATGTAGTAACAAATAAAATAAAATGAGATTGAAATTTTAAAGAAACGAATTAACATTTAGTGTAGATTTTATATTATCAAAAATGTAATATGAAATTTAAATACTTACATGGCATATACTACATCTTTTTTGTTATTAGATTATTGAATAACGTACTACTTTAAAAGTTATTGAATGTTGTGTGTGGTTATTTAAATTTTGGTCGTTTTGTGCTTGGATTTGTATTAATATTAAATTAGTCCTCGACTATAAAAACTTGAAATTGATTATATTTAGTGCATTTTTGTTGATGTATAAAACAATATATCGATATACATACATTTATTATAATATATCCATACATATATCGATATAAATATATACATAGATTTATTGAAAAAAAAACACGTGAAAGTGGGCTTATGATAATACGTATAATTTAGAATAGGAATGGTCAAACATTTATTTCAATTGAGTAATCTTATATTTAAACTTCAAAGCCGAAATTTTTTTAGCCACATGAACGTTTTGTGGATATTATTTTTTTTTTGTAAATTTTTAGTATGCCGATAAAAAACTGTGATTACTTCTTCTGCGTGTATATTTCTGATTGGGTGTCTTTGTCGTATTAAAGTATTTGTATTTTTGGAGCATTTTATGCAATATAATAAAAATGTCAATTTGTGGCTTGGACGTCTTCTGCCTAACTATATCCAAATATCGAGTATTTACATTAATGATTAGCAGCGAATTTTAGTTCAACGAGAAATACTAGCCCATATTACTTTGAGTGTGAGTTTTCACGCGTAATGAACACGCAACAAAATACTTAACGTAATATTACAATATCGATAAAATATCGTTGTTTAGCAGCGAGAAATGCTAACTACTATTCAATTTCGTATGATCTTTAACTGTCACGCATAATAAATAATAATCAAAATATATGGAATATTTGAAAATTTTAGCATTTTCCGTGAGGATTCAATAAAAGTTCTTGGTTTTACCATATTTCCTCGAATATAGAGCACATGTATCCAGAAAATGTTAAGAATTTTGAACATTTGGTATTCGGTTGCGGGTTTGAAACAATATAAAACTTCTATATTCCTAAAAAAATATTCCACTTAATCTTCATAAGTTCCGTTACAAATTTCGTATCCTCATAACTTTAAAAACTAATGTATTTACTAAATCTTGTATTTCTAAGAAAAGACAGGTAAAAATAATAAATTGCCGCAGTGGGTAGTGACAATCAATAAAATACAGAAAGTGAGTTTCTTTATACATTATTATTGTATGAAGAAAAGCTTTATAATATCGTACAAAGCGTTATGTAATGATCGCTACACGCGCCGGTCTCACCCTGACCTACCTCACTTCCAGGAAGCTTTACAGCTAAACATAGATAAATGAGAAAGTAGACGATGGAAGGGAGTATCCGACGCTAAGAGGGGTTGGAAAAACTCCACCCTTACGCAGAAAAATATCCGCGTCTATACAATTTTCATGATATACGTTCAGTGTACAATTTTCTTTGTCTATCATGTACAAAAATATTTCCACATTTAAAAGAGCATATTTTTGTCAAATGAATTATATTTTTTTTAACGAACCCAACATTTGTACGGTGATGATGATTTTTTAATTCGTTGTACGTGGTATTTAAAAATTAATATACAGCCAAACAGTAGAAAACACTTTGAATAAACTTCGAATGGGTGCGCACAAATTCTACAATTACACGATTAAAAAAACAACAATGCCCAATACTTGAGCCAATGCTTGACAATCACAATCAATCTTTACAAAGCTGAGATCTGTATACTTTATTTTTGGGGCGGTAATTTCTTCAAATTGTTTCTCGAAAATCTTTCTCACAACAATTTCGATAATTTTATTATCAATGATCGTGGCTATCATTTCCTCGTACCGGAGCCATTGCCATGAAGTTATAACCATTCAATTAATTACCTACTTAAAATATTCTAATATGTCTGGATAGATTTAAATTATAACTAAGACATTTTCAAACTTGCAAGCTTAATTGCTAGAATTACGAAACAGAAGTAACGTCGTTAAGAAGAGGTAAAAAACCAAGAATCCAAAATGAAAGAATAAAATATGAGGAATCAACAGCATTGGAAAATGTTCCATTGAATTACCCTGAGTTCCAAATTGAAAGCTACCGTATACAACTTTCTGAAAGTAAGAACGTTTTTATTTGTTTGTAATTTACCCCAATTCGACGTGAATATAAAAAGACAACCGTAAATAATTCGAAAAGGTTCTCTTTTCCATTTCCATGCGGAGACACATCAAAAGAGATGAGTCATCCATTATTGCGTTTTCCGCGGTGAACTATTTCTTAGCACCAACGCCGCAACAAACTCATAATCTATTTTTGTTTTATTGTAGTTATTTGAAATCGTAAATTGACTGCTAAAAATATTTTTTTCGCACCAATTCTTTGAAAGTAAAAATAATACTTCAGTATTGCGTATTGTAACATTGATAAGTCACAATTTTCCTAGTAAATTAGTCCTATTAAAATTACAGTTCCACTGAAACACGTGCGATTTTTAATAACAAATAGCTCGTGTAACCTTAGAAAGGCTTCAATTTTCACGGAAATATTTTTCGCCAGCAATAATTAATTTTACTCCCTTATTGCTATGACTATCGAGCCCCGCCAAAATAAAAACCAGTTTCTATACAAAAGGGCTGTTACCAGCAAAATACTGGTAAAGTAAATATTAAATGAAACGGCTGGTTTAAAATTAGCTAATTGGCACGAGTTTATTCAAGTTAATAATTAATTTTTAATGCCATGTTAGGATATTTGAGACACAGTTTCCAGACATATCCGGCTGGGTGTTCCCCGAACACTCACGACCCACTCGCTTAAGGAAATCGGAAACCGGAAGACAAGGTCTCATCTTTCCCTCTCAAACAGAAACGAGCTGCTTTACACGGTTAGATAATGTTAAAAGTGGGAGTTTTTACTAATTATTATTATTTTTGAAAATATAAAATAACCTGTCTTGTAAATATTTCTCTCATTGAAAAGCATGGCAACGAATTTTATTTTTTAATTCAGATTTTAAGATGCCAAGTAATTTTAGACAATCGTTATTTTCCCTACTGTATATATATATACTTATCCTTTAATTCGAACTTATCCTTTGATTCTTTGAAACATATGACGGAGAAAAAAGAACTTACCCCTAAGTATAGCAGAAAAGATATGCTGATATGAACCGTGTCTTACCTGAAATAAGAAATATATATATAGTTAATTATAATCATAATAATATGGGTTATTAGTTGGCTATTGGTTAAATCATGTGGCATATAATACATAATTATAAATACATATTATGTTTCAGTTAAATTGTTCGATACTTTTATTTTAATATTTAAAAAAGAGAAAGTTAACTCCGAAAAAAATTAGTAACCCCTACCAATTCGAGGAAAAATTTAAGGGTAACCTAAATATTTAATATCCTTTCCTGTTAATAAACTGATTTAATTTATTAAATATCAACGTAAGAGATAATATAATGAATACTTGATGTTTAAATAATGTGTACAATTTGGTTTGAAAATCAATGCGAAAAAGGCGAACGTTCTGTGTAACCCGGATCCTGATTATCCTGATTATAATGATGGACAGAACATTGACAATGTCGACAGTTTCAAATACCTAGGGATACACATTATCGAATATGGCACTTCGCAAAATAAGCTCGCTATTCGAATAGGGATTGCTGGAGCAATCTTTAATTATATGTGAAATGTCTGAGACTCTAAGATATACAAGGTAAAATCCAAATGCCACCTGTTCAATGCATACATTCTCTTAGTACTGCTCTACGGTTGTGAAACGTGGCACCCAACAAAGGCTCAAAACATCCGTATTCTGAGCTTTGAGAACAGGTACCTGCGGCGTATTCTGGGCACAGGGTGGTATGACTTCGTTCGAAATGAGAAGATAAGAGACGGACCATGCAGCCACTTATCACTGACAAAGTGAAGCTGCAACGCTGGACCTGGCT